>NEWO01000010.1:2041807-2052392 GCA_003013225.1 Phalaenopsis aphrodite | reverse complement strand
TATATATATATATATATATATATATATATATATATATATATATATATATATATATATATATTGCGAGCACACGAAGCAATCCTCATGACCAGTCAAACTCGTCATCCCACCAACTAACTTCCCGCATATCAATAATATATATATATATACATATATATATATATATATATAAGGAAATTTTATTGACAATCTCACGAAAAAAATAAATCGTCAGTCACTAAGTACAACTCACGCAAAAAAAAAATCTAAAAAATATTATCTCATCGAATATAAGGAATTTCTAAGCAATCTCGATGAATAAGAATAGAAAGCTCATGAGTCACTCGAACCGAGAATATGAAGTCTTGTTTCTCCAATCCAACACTTAGCAGCTCAATTTGCTCATTGGTTTCCTCCGCGACATATAGATATAACCTGTACAATCTTAAGGAGAGCAAATATTTTTTTCATTTGAATAATAAAATTCCAAAGATATGTTTTCTTCTTAGTACAATAGTTCCAAAGAATCCATCTCAATATCAATCAAATGCCAACCGAAATTAACGGCTAAAGTTTAAAGGTTCGATATATAAATAAACAAAAGAAAACTTTTTGTTCTTGAATAAAAACAAATTTAAATTTTCTTGATTAATTATTTAATATTTTATTTTAAGATTAATTTAATGATTTTAAGATCTATTTTGATGAGAATATTTTAAGATTTCTTTTATTAATATCTAAAATGGCTTAATATTAGAATATTTTAAGATTTTCTTATGTTTACTATTAAACTAGAGACATCACTTGTCAGTAAATGATACAAGGAAAATGCTTTCTAGAGAAAGTCGTCGTTTTATAAACATGGTGATTGTAAGTAGTTGTTGTCATGAGCTATCGATAGACTTTTTGATAAGGTGTTATTCGTTACTCCATCGTTACATTATATTCAAAGTATGTTGTTATACCATATTTAGGGTATATCATTACACTGTGTTCGGGGTTCTTTGTTATACCGCATTTGGAGTATTTTTGTACCAACATGTTAGGGGTGTTTTATTACGTCGTGTTCATGGTATTTTATTATATTACATTCAGGATACTTTATTCCTCTGCACTTTATTTTGTTACTCTGCAAGCTACTTCATTACTCCAAAAAGTCTTCTAACATCTACGAGAAGGGGGCACATCGATGGTGGTAGATGGTTACAAAGATTGGGAGTTATTGTCAGATCTTCAGTTCAAAGAAGCACAGTAAATGATTCCTTCTCCTTCCTCCTCTCCCAATCAAGGTTTAGGTCTAGGTCACCCTTCAAAAAGGCAGTAAGAGTTTATATCTAGATTTTGGGAGTGACAACCTCTATAAATAATGCATATATTTGAACTGCTCAATCATAAGCCTCTGAGTAATTCTCTTAATTGGAAGACATATTATGGATATTTAAAAATATTAATGATGTCAGCATTGAGAGATCTTAGAATTATTGGAATTGTCTCATCGAGACACTCAATTTAACTATAAGTTTGTCTGATTTAGAATCCATTAAATCTTCCAATCAACCACTCAAAACTCCAAAAGTGGTTTCACGACTTGATTCAACTTAAATCAGATTAATTTTAGTGTCATTGGGTTCGTCTCGCCGAACCAGCCAATTTGGCTATAAGTCAGTTGAAATCAGAGTTTTGGATTATTTTTAATTTGAATTAGAATATTTTAAAACCCAATAATGTCTCGAGATTTATGCTACNTATATATATATATATATATATATATATATATATATATATATATATATATATATATATATATTATATTTCAAAAGTCATGAAATTAAAAAAATGGAATAGATTACTCTAAGGAAACTTAAATAATTATAATTATTTAGGAAGATTGCATAAGTACCATTCAATTTGTATTTATTTATATACCTAACACCTAAACTTTAATTTTTACCTATATACTATTTTACCTATGCATAAAGAAATATTTCACTTCAAAAAGTTAAAATGATAGTATTTTTTCTGTAAAAAGAGATCTGGATGATTAAAATATAATATATAAAATTTAGGTGTTATATGTGTGTGTATATATATATATACCTAGAAATTTGGTGGTATATGTGTAATGCAATTTATTTATTGATATGCGGGAAGTTAGTTGGTGGATGAAGAGTTTGACTGGTCATGAGGACTGCTTCGTGTGCTCGCAATATTTTTAAAGGTTCGATATATATATATATATATAAAGAATCCCGTAGAAAGTTTTATTCAAATAAAGAAAATATTGCATGACTTATGATTGACAGTCTAATAAAAAAAAGATACCGTCAGTCACTAAGTACAACTCACGCAAAAAAAAGTCTAAAAAATATTATCTCATCGAATATAAGGAATTTCTAAACAATCTCGATGATAAAGAATAGAAAGCTCATGAGTCTTGGGTTCCTCTAGCCGAACCAGCCAATTTGACTATAAATCAGTTGAAATCAGAGTTTTGGATTCTTCTTAATTTGAATTAGAATATTTTAAAACCCAATAATGTCTCGAGATTTATGCTACTTCTTTGAAAGAATTTCCTTGTGAGCTATACTTTTCTTATTCAAAGAATCACCAACTCCCCCCTTAAGTTGCTTCAGAAATTCATAGATTCATAGATGCCCAACTTGTTTAAGAACTTTAAGAACACCCAATTGAATGGTTATTATTTAGCAAGGATATCTTTTGGTAAATTATTTCATAGTCCAACAAAGTTCTCATCCATTTTTTTCTTAATAAAGAATCTATTTAGACCTAAACAATGCCTTATAAATAGGGGTGTTAATTCAGGTATGTGGGTCAGGTTCGGTATCTAATTTGAAACTGACATGACTCGAATAGGTTCAACTCAAATTTGATCTGAATATCATACGTGTTGACTTAAACATGAACCCGACTCCACCCAGACATGGGTAACCCGACCAGTTTAATATTGGTGGATAACCATTCGGGTCAAAATTCAAAATCAGTTCAATTTAGGAAAGGTTGGCCGAATTCAATTTCAAGTTGGCGGGTCATTTTTGGGTTGGACGGTCAACTCCAACCCAACCCAAAATATTAAACATGTTAAGTAACACGAACCAGAACTCAAACCCGAACCAAAAATTATTTCGGTCAACCCGAACATAAATTTTTCGAGTCGACTTAGCGTGTCGAGTTTCTTAAACTCTCAATTAACTATGTGAAACTTTCAATTATACTTTGATTATCTCTTTTGACCTCAATGGAATTCAAATCGAATCACTCCAGACTTCATTAAGTTCATATTATCAAAACGTTCCCTTGAGTATAAATTTGTTGAAATTAGAACTCAAATAATCTTCCATCTGGCTATGAACTTATCTTATCCAAAATACATCAAAATACTTTAAGATTCGTGCATGTTTATAAGGATTATATATATATATATAGACATGACACAGTTCAAGACATAGATATCATTTAACTAATAGTGGTGTCTAGCTAATTTTAGACATGATGGTTTACTATAACACTGTTCAACAGATGAGAACCACTTATTTCCCCCACTACATGTTAAAGGAGTAGTTATAGTGTCACTCTCTATATGTTATTTATTTATGGGAAGATTTATATACATACCACTCAATTCATAGGTACTTACATACTAATATCTACATTTTCATTTCTTATATGGCATCTTATTTATGAATGAAAATGTGTGTTCCATAAATAGTGATATAAATGTAAAGAAACAAATTTTAGGCCTAGATATGTATGTACATAAGAATTGGGTTGTATGTATGTAAATGACACGAGTCAACAAACTTTGCTTATCAGATGTTAAACATGAGAATTAAGGTTGCAAATGACAACATGAGTAGGATGTATTTCGTTGAATGTTGATCGGCGAACATGATGTAACAATTTGTTTTGGAAGGTAGATGATCCGGTTCGAATGCAGTAAAAAATTATTTATGCTTTTGAACTGCTTGGAATTGGTTGTATCGATGGACATTGAACTGGTTCAGTTATTTGAAGATTGTCCTCTAAATCAATAAATAGGAATCGTGCAAAGTTATTTTACGCTTATTTATCAAATCTTGTAAAACCTAAATCCCTAATATTCTTCTTGATACTGAACGAAATGAGGCCTGCTTCTCTCCTCTGTTCGAGAGTCTGAGATTTCGAGTGCGTGGGAGATGGGGACTGGGAGTTCGCCACCATTCACCGCCGTTTATTGTTGTTCAATGCTATTCACCAACAATTTTCTTGCAAGTTGTCGGTCATTCGCCACGTTGTCTATTTGTCAATGTTTCAAACTTTCTTTTTGATGTTCCATTTTAAGTCGCTACACTTAGTATTTCTATGCTTTAGGTTGCCAAGGAATGGCATTTATTTGTTTATGCTACCTTTTATGTATCTAAATAAAACACCAAGGTTTGTTTTTTTCTAGTGGCTCCTAAATAGAAATTTTAAATTCAAACTAACCAAGAAGCTCATTACATAATTATTGCATCATTTAGGTCATATTTATTTTTTTTTTTATTTATACGTCGTTCAGTTCAACTGACGATTCGACTCAGTTCAATCCAATAAACATTGAATATTTCCTTTTTTTCCGATTTAAAATACCATCCGATATTCACAACCTTGCAACTACCATTATGATTAGGGCATAATGAATTGAAGTTGTTCAATAAGAAGTTAATAGAAAACAAATATTTATTGTCAACATTAATAGCAATATATTTGTTGGCTCCATAAGCTGTGGAAGCTATGTAATTCCCTCTATTCTTACATAAACTATATCATCTTTAAGCTCTTGATATTAGGAGTGCAATAGGGTTGACAAATAAAAAATTTATGGGATATGGTAAGTTGAAATAAAATTTGAAGCATAAATTATATTTCATCATCACCAAAAAATGATTAATCTTACCTTTTTGTTTTTTGTTTTTTTTTTTTCCATAACTAAGTGGAGTGTTATTTATCTTACATAATTTATTTTGATCAATTTGTATCATTCACGTGACATGTTGGATCCCAAATTATCTTTTGTGAACACGTTTCGAGAGTTAGAGCTGAGTGAAGAAAAAAAAAAGAGTTAAGTTGGTCAATAATTTACTGTCGAGAGAACAGAGGGAGTGAGCGCCCTTTATTCATATTTTTGTCTCATATTTAGAGGAGCATATTTCGTACAATTACAGGAAGGAGGGAGCAGTTGTGGAAATTGTTTTTAATATGATTAATGCACTAATTAATTATATGGATTTTATATAATATCTCTATTACAATTTGAATTTTAACATAATAGTAATCGGCAGGTCAACTTGTGTGAGTTCAACTAATTGAGATAATCGGTGTAATGAAAATGGTGCCTTCCGAAGTGTGTGTCGGCCGGTCGAGGCGTTGGGCTGTATGGCACTTGCTCGCCCCGAGTCGGTTGGTGAATTGCGATCGTGTGAGTCATGACATACTTGCCGTTCAATTCGAGTCTTACAGAACCTATATCTCACATGCTTGGTAGGTTCGTTGCCTCGGGCAGATTTCCCTATCTCAAAAGTTCTTGGGCAGTTGGGTGGATCTTGTGATTGCCTATGCGAGGTATCTGACGAGACTCATTGTCGAGATGATTTACACCTCACTCTCGGCGGATCTTGCCGTTACCGAGCGGGGAACCATCTCAAAAGCTTCGACTTATCACAGGCTCAGAGACATGGTTTCTCATGTTAGGCATTGAATCGTAGGTTGATTGCTTACCTCAAAAGAAAGCTTTTTTATCTTGGTCGTTCGTTCTATTTGAGATTCAAACCGGTATTTTTGTTGTACATATTAATTCCTCAAGTTTTTATACTCTCTGATAGCGACAGCTACGATAAGAACAAAGAAATTTATTAATTAATCATTAGCATTAAAATCATGAACTAATTGAACAACTGACTTCCCTTAGGATTTCGTGCCCCGTCTGCCTTATAAATGAGCATGAATTGAGCATTGTATCGTTTGTCATCAATTTCCCTTTTTGTGGTTGAGGAGCGTTATGGTTGACAGTTCAAATTGGATCATTATTGATCATCAGAGGCTAGCGAAGGTGGGGTTTCAGATCTCTTCCTTCGCGAAGAGAAAAAAAGTGGCGACGAAGGAAAAACGGGTGAGGGTCAAGCCTAATTTGGTCAACGTAGTCAACTTATTTGATGACGCTGAAGTTCAAACACTAAGCAGGCCTCGCCAAGAGGTTTTGGAGTCTCTTCTGGGCTTGAACGTTTGGTATTCGGTGCTTCACTCTCTGTCATTATGGCCTGGTGAGCTCTGATGTACAGAGATATCCATGTCAATATGATTTTGGCTATTTCATAGGTTCTGATGCTGATGAGCCATTACCAATCTAAGATGTAAGAAACTCACTTTCTGTCCGATAGCTTTGATAAAGCTTTGAAGCATCGGGGCTTTTCATACTAAATAATCATCCTTCGATGACATGATCTCCATGTTCATGATAATATAAGAGAAACTCATTTTATCGAGAGTATTTTTAGGTATTCCCGAGGATATAATTAACCAAAGGGATACGTTCATCTGAGAGACTCTTAACCCTAGAACAAAACTGCTCTTTTTAATTCTCTAGCTATGATTGGCTCATGTATGGATTCTATTGGATGTTGTGTTTCGACATACTTCAGTTTAATCTTGTTTGGACTTATACTTCGACCAATCACACTAGAATCACCTTTACATAAGTCTTCCGCTTGTTTCTTTTTATTTGTTGCCTATTTGTTGTCGTATATCATTCTTTTCGATTTCTCACATCTTCGAATCATTTATATGATTTGGGTGAGAGATTTATTTGAATAAGTGAAGTATAATACGACATTAAATTGACAACCTAGAGACTCCGAGTTTAAAAAAAAAACCGAGAAAACAATCAAATTTAGTCAATTTCAGCCACTTCAACAATTGGGCTCACTTCAGCCACTTTGAATAACGGGCTCGGTTCAACCTATTTCGATAGATAGATGGACTCCACGTGTAAAAACTTTTATACATTAATAATATTATAAATTAATTTCTTTTCAAACAATATGGCCCATAAGCTGATGAGAGGAGCTCGCTCAAGTTTAGCCACTTAGCTTATTCAATCAAAAAATAGTCAAATTAATATTCATGGGATAATTAATGTTTTTATTATATCAGAGCTTCATATTATTTATTTATTTATTTCATAATCAAGATAGTGAGAGAGAAAATCTAGTTGAGTGCATATTATTATTATTATTATTATTATTATTATTATTATTATTATTATTATTATTATTATTATTATTATTATTATATAAATTCTTAATATTCTTCTTTAATATAAGTTGATCTCATACAATTATAAATTATTCATTATAAAATTAATTCAAGTGATTTTATTTAAAATCAAAATATAAATAAAATCAAAATAAAATAAAATAAAAATTGACTTGTATAATAAATGAAAGCAATTTCTAAATTCAAACTTAATGAACCATAAATTTGCATAATTAACATTTCATTAACTTCAAGAAATAGCATACAAATTTTATATATGCATGATAAAAAAAATTTTAAAATAATAAAATTTGGAAATTACCAATTTATAGTTTAGGTGAAAACTTTTTCTATTGGGCTATTTACAACCATTGTACATAATTTTTATTTATTTTCATATATAATACCTAAATTTTCATATTTACCAGCATAATATTAAAAATTTTAATTTGACACAAATCTTAAAGCACGGCACTAAAGTATTTTGAATGTAAAAATGAAAGTTTAAAGTTTATGCATTGGATATTGTTGAATTTTTCTTAGAACGTAGGGTTCTGTATTGTTCGTGACTTCACATAATCTGGAAGAGATCTGTATAAAGAAAGTGTAGAAGAAGATAGTAGATGTATTCTACGTGCCCAAAATCTCAGTCCATCTAATAAGCCCCTATAGAAAAATGAAGAAGATGATCGTGAAGATGACAGAGAAATTAAGCGAGGGAGTCCTCGACTCCCTCCTCAATACGTAGTAAGGAGAAAATCAAATCATGAGCCGTGGAATATGAAATTTGTCCACAGTATTCCCATGAAACGACGACAGCGTAGATGTCAGACGGCTTACAAATTCTGTGGTGTTCTTTACTTCAACTGTCTGTCAAACCCGAAGGCCACCGGATGGGCGAGTTAAGTGGACTTGTTTTTGTGTTGCATCTTGACTCTCGAAAAAGCGACAGGTGGCACTTCAGAAGTTGAAGTTGTATATGTCGATTAGTTAGGCAAGTTAATTTGACGAGACAATCCGGCAAGTCAATCTACCTCATAATCTATAGGAGTCCCTACAATTGGGTTAAATGTGTATTTAAAGACATTATTGTTTAAAACAGACTTAAGCTGATCTTTTCAACTGGTGAGTTTTTTTATTGCATGTGGTTTGTTGAATACATTGCAGAAAATTTTAAAGAAAGGATTACATACTTACCCCTCAATTCCTATACATTTACATATGTAACACATAAACTTCAATTTTTACATGTCCTGTAAATTTAAAAAATTGTTTTGCATTTTTAGTGTTAAATAGTGGTATGTTTTATGTAATATGAAAGATTTGGATGGTATGAATGTTAAAAAATTAAGATTAGGTGTTAGATATGTAAATACATAAGAATTTGATGTCCTAATTTGAATGGACCTTTCATTATATGTAGGGCTGTCAAAACGGCTCGTTGTTCGCGAAAAACTCGTGTTTGGCTCGTTAAGAAGCTCGTGTTTGGCTCGTTTGCTAAATTAACGAGCCGAACACGAGCAACAGGAACAAGTATTTGTTCGTTCGTGTTCGGCTCGTTTTAGCTCAAAATACTACTAATCAATTTTGTATTATATCTTTGATGAGTAGTATTTTAAAAAAATTAATTGACTACAAGGTTACAAAGATTTATAATCAATTAAAAGTATCAATGAAGAAAATAGAATAAAAATTATTAAATTATATTCAAATGATGTTTTAAATATTGTTCAAATCTTTGACATCTTATGACTATGTGATTAGGGTTTTTAAAACGACTCTTTGTTCGTGAACGGCTCGTGTTCGGCTCGCTAAGCAAACGAGCCGAACACGAACGCATTTTTTGAGCTCGAAATATAAAGAAGCCAAACACGAGCTGTGCCTAGGCTCGCTCGTGTCCGGCTCGTTTACACCCCTAGCTATATGCATCATTAACCTGCCTTAATTATTGCATTTATTTATGGATATACTGAAATCATGCTGAAATTTTTGAGCATCTAAGGACTATTTTGCTTGTGTATTGCATATAAATCGTATTTGTGCAATAGAGATAATGATGCCAATTAATATAAATAAATATCCATTTTTAGTGTATGTATATATATATATATATATATATATATATATATATATATATATATATATATATATATATATATATATATATATATATATATATATATATATATATGTATGTATGTATGTATGTATGTATAGATGTGTGTATATTTGTGTATGTCTATACATGTATCTGCATGTATGTATGTATGTATGTAAATTTATGTGCATATATGTTTATGTATGTATGTATGTATGTATGTATGTATATTTATACATTATTAAATAAACATAAAATAATGGAAAATGATAAAATAATGAGGTATTTACTTGAATATAATTGACTATCATATTATTTATAAATCAAAATAGTAGGTAAAGAAAAAGTAAAAAAAAAAACTATGAAAATAAAATAATAAATAATCAAAATTTAACAAAAATTAATATTATATGATCATTAATAATATCTTAGAATATTACAACAATACAAATCATCAAATTAAATTTAACATTTTACTAACTATTTATAAAATCATAATATAATTTTAACGACACGTGTCAGATACACACGTCTAATTATTCTTTAGTTGGACGTGCGACATGTTTGCTCAGCCCGTGTCACACGAGCCGTATCTGAAACGGATCGAACACTATATATCTATTTGTGCTCAAGACAATTGGGATGAAGAAAGTCGACAATCATGGCAACACTTGCATTAATGAAGATATAAAGCAAGAATCAATTGGGCTAATCTGTAAAAAAAAGATTCATAAAACCTTTTACACATTTATCATATTTTATTTTATTTTTGGTCCCCAACCTATTCCTCCACAGTTGAGGCCTTGAAGTCTTCCCATTTTTGCAGCATTATGAGCCGCTTGAGACGGCAAGGTGATGATAGGGCCTATTTCATGCCTTTAATTTCTCCTCTTCTGTTTTGTCATAGCCTTTAACTCTAGTTAGAAGGAATAGGATTTAATAGCCGAAAAGTGTGGTATAGATGCAACCAAAGACAATAATCAAAATGCCATCCATCCATTAGATTTTTATTTATTTTTATGGGTTATTTACATATGTACCCCTCAATTCCTATGTATTTGCATGTTTGTCGTCTTTTTTTTTTCGCAGTTATATCGCACGAATAACTTAAATACATCTTTTCATGCATTGATAAAGTGGTACGCGCGTAAAAATTGAAGTTTAAAAGTATGCATGAAAAGGTGTATTTCACTTTTTAAAAGTTAAAATGATGATATTTTT
>NEWO01000010.1:2026411-2041272 GCA_003013225.1 Phalaenopsis aphrodite | reverse complement strand
ATAAAAATGTGATGGATGGATAGGTGAAGTGGTATGTGCATAAGAATTAAAATCTAAGGGTTGAATATGTAAATACGTAGAATTTGAGGGGTATGAACGTAAATCTTTTATATTTGGTAAAAAAATTGATATAAAAAAACTTAGATTTTTTTTTCTTTTTCTGTGAATTTTAATTATGAATTAAACAATTCTGCAAAATTCTGAAAAGACAACTAAACAGCCACATGCAAAAAATGATTGTTTATTTTTTTTGCATTGCAGGCCTGATGCCCATCCTCTCTTGTTCGTGCTTTCAGTTTTTCAATTATTATTCATGAGCTTAGAACATCATAAATATCCAAAAAGGTAGGAGATGGAAAATTGAATTATTGACCGTTGCTACAGTTGGAGGTTATCATACCACCCAATTCTTATGTGTTGAGAAATTAGGGCGAAGAAAAATAGAATCGAGACAAATTCGGAAGAACACAAAGATTTAATGAGGTTCAGCAAAGATGCCTACGTCCTCGGAAGAAGAGCGGCGATTCCTTTCAATGTTCAGAAATAGGTTATAGGATTCAGGGATGTTTGTTTGGGTTGCAAACAAGTCTATTTATAACTTCAAGGGTAAACTCTAAGTACAATATGTTATTACAACATTAACTCTGTATCGTATAGTGGGGTGTTGCCCCCGCACCCCCATCCCACATAACGTAACTTCCCGCTTTGGACAGATTCTTCTGCTCCGTTTTGTTCTAGCGTCTGTCCCTACATTGTATATGAGTCATACCATGACATTATGTATTTACAATATTATATATCTAACACCTATACTTTGCATTTTTACATCGACACCACGCAATCTTTCATGTCACACAAAAAATATTACTGCTTTAAACTTTTCAGGGGCAGATAAGATTGCGTATATGTAAAAAAGTTGAAGTTTAGATGTTGCATATGTAAATACATAGGAACTGAGTGGCATGTATGTACATCTTCATTTATAGGGCTTTTATGTACGTACGTACAACTCGATTGTCATGTATTTACATATCTAAGCTTTATTTTTGTGTTTGGCTGGATTTCATAAGTCGAGTGATAAACCCTATAAAGACTAATTTTCTCATTCTCATGATCATCTTTGCACTTTCCCCTAACAACTTCGCACTAATTACCTACCATGGTTTATAACTTCTTAAATCAACTCATCAGCAATGTTTCTCACAGTAAAAGTAATGGTGTACTATGCAAACAATTTACATAGAATGAAAAAACAAAAAAGAGAGTAGATGCACAATAAAAAAGTAGCTGGGAAGGTTAACATACACCATAAATTCACTAATAAATCCTCTTCAAATAATAAATTTGCACTCCATAAGAATGAAAGTACATAAAGATAAAAACTTTTTCTTATAATTATTTGCATGATTGAGTGTGGCAAAGCATTCTACTTTTAACGAGCAAAATGACAGAGTTATCTGTGTTTGTGCAAAAGGTTTGATTCATCAACTCCATTTTAAAAAGAAGCCACCCACATTTATTTCTTTCACGTGTGCCTACCCCCCACAATCTCACACCACCATTAAATAATGAGGCAGTGTTATTTTCTTCCAGCTTTGGCTCATAAGTATAAAACGTAAATTAGTTGGATGACAATTAATTGTAGCAGGAAGAGTATCAGCATTTAAAAACAGTTAAATTTTCAATACTTACTTCTAACTTTACAGAGATGACAGCTTGGAAGAACAGATTGAGAAAGGAGAGTTCTGATGATGTCAAAATGATTTTTTGCTGACAGGCTGAGTATGTCTGCGTTGCTTTCTGTGAAAAAGTGAAAGATGGGATTTTTGCACTGTTTTTGGGAGGAATTTGAGAGAAATAGCTCAAATTTTGAATAGAATCAAAGTTTGAATGAAAAATATGTTAGGAAGAGATGTAAGATGGCTGAAGGAACAGAAGAAAATGATGTATGTTTCATAAATTGGCAACGTTGTTGTTGTCGATTGAGCCCAAGCTAGAAGAGGATTGAACTTAAAGTGCGACTCAAATCCAAGCCGGTTATATGTTTTCAAGGCTACTCGGCAAGGGTCGAGTCGCAAGACAATTTCTATCGAAATAGTCCAATTTGACATGTTGGTTTGGGACAACAGATTGACCATATAACTAGGCTGATCAGTCTCACCAATCAATTCGACAAACTAATTTGGCTAACCACTCATTCAACGATCTAGCCAATCTCACTAGCAGCCTATGCACGTCGGTTTATTAGTTTTATTTTGAACAATGTATTCATTATACATTGTCTAGCAACATATATAGAGTACCTATATCAAACTAAACCCATAAATAAAGGAGGCCACCTCAAGCTATATTAAAATATAGATAAAGTGAAAGTACCTTCAAAATTGGTAAATATTGAGCAAAGTGGAATTAAGTCCCAGTGGTGGAAAAGTTAAGAGCCATCTACTTTGGGAACAACTTCAAAACTGTCATCATTGTTCACTCATGCATGGCTGGCTCAGCTGCGCCTTTATAACTCACCTTCCTGTTCCTTCAACCCAACTCCCTACTTGTCTTGCTTTAATATATATAATAAAATTTGCATTTTTACTTGAGATTTGTATATAAATCTCTTCTTCTCCTTGGTCCTTCATGTGCATGATTTCTTCTAGCACCATTACAACCAGCTTCTTCTCTGATCATGGAGTCCTCAAGTTTCCTCCTTTTCTCTTTGGTTGCATTACTGTCTCTTAGGGAATTTGTGAGGCTATCAGAGGCAAGGGCTCTGTTCGTCTTCGGCGATTCTCTGGTCGACAGTGGCAACAACAACTACTTGGCTACCACTGCTAGAGCCGACTCGCCGCCATACGGCATCGACTACCCAACGCACCGGCCGACCGGCCGGTTCTCCAATGGACTCAACATACCTGACATACTCAGTAATTCAGATACCAAAACAAATTCAACACTGTACTGATCAGCTTCTTCTGTTCTGATTGACAATTTGATGAACTAACTGCAGGTGAGCGAATAGGCGAGGAGCCGACATTGCCTTACCTCAGCCCTGAGCTGCAAGGAGAGAGGTTGCTTGTGGGCGCAAACTTCGCTTCGGCCGGAATTGGCATTCTGAATGATACTGGAATCCAGTTTGTAAGCCATGAATGAAGTTTGTTATACTGAATTCAGCTCTGATTTTGCCTCACAAACTGAACTGATGATGTTTTGTAGCTAAACATTATAAGAATAAGTCAGCAATTGGCGTACTTTGAGCAGTATCAGGAGAGGGTGAGTTCTATCATTGGGCCGGAGCAGACCCAACGGCTAGTAAACCAGGCGCTGATTCTCATTACTCTGGGCGGCAATGATTTCGTCAACAATTACTACTTGGTGCCTTACTCCGCCAGATCACGGGAGTTCTCTTTGCCGGATTATGCTCAGTATATCGTCTCTGAGTACAGGAAGATTCTTGCTGTATGATTCTAATTCTTCCATCAATCTTTTGCAGCATTTTGGTGCTGTCTGACAGCAGATGAGATTTAAGATATTAGTATTTAGTAAATCCCGTAAATCTGAATTTACTAAATTCTAAATGAGTTAAATCTGAAAATTTTTCAGACAATGAATTTACTGAATCCTGTAAAAAATTGTTTTGTAATTTCAGTAAGGATTTAAGAAGTCGTTATGATTGTTGAAGACGATCGTAAGCCTGCAAAGTTAAATCCCAAGCCCCATGAAATTAATTCCACCTGAGATTTTGGGGCTATTTGGGAGCTGCTTTTAGGCATGATTTATGCTAAATCCTGCCAAACTGTAGAATCTCATAAATCCTACAGGTTCTTAAACCGGTTTTGCCTCATTTTTGCCTTAAATCTAGGATTTATCAAATCCCGTTGGGGGTCAAGTTTATGGGATTCAAAGAGGTTGAAGAGAGATTTAATGAATCCTATTAAAATTGGCAAATAATTTTTTTAAATTTATTAAGATCTACTTATTAACATAATTTTAAGGATTTACCCTCTACAAGATTTCACAAATCTCAATTTTGAAGATTTACGCTCCCTTAAAACTTACTGGATTTACTGTCTTAAACAGTGTCATTCAAATTTATGGCAAAATCGCTTAAATTCTTCGTAAATCCTGGTTAAATCCGTTGTCGGACAGGTTGATGATACATATTTATTTTAATTTAATGTGCAGAGGATTTATGAACTGGGAGCGCGGCGGGTTCTGGTGACCGGAACCGGTCCGCTGGGCTGTGTTCCGACGGAGCTTGCTCTGAGAAGCCGGAATGGAGAGTGCGACCCGGAGCTGCAGCGCGCCGGCGATCTCTTCAACACCCAGCTTCTACAGACCCTCAGAGACCTCAACACAGTCATCGGCAGAGATGTTTTTATAGCAGCCAATGCGTTTAAGATGCACATGGACTTCATCACCAACCCCGAATCCTACGGTGAGAACAAAGCTCCAATCTTTTTTCTAATAAAAGCCCTAAAAAATCGATTTTTGCGGTAGAAGAAGCAACCATGCTGAATTTGGGGGTTTTAATGGCAGGTTTTGTGACGGCGAAGGTGGCATGTTGCGGGCAGGGGGCGTATAATGGAGTCGGACTGTGCACGATTGCGTCGAGCGTGTGCCCTAATCGGAATACGTATGCGTTCTGGGATCAATTTCACCCGAGTGAGAAAGCGAACCGGATTATTGTGAGCCAATTCGTGACTGGTTCGGTGGACTACATGAATCCCATGAATTTGAGCACTATCTTAGAGTTGGATGCGAGGACTTAAGGAATATATACAGACAGCGTTTCCCATTGTGTTTTTTTTTTAGTTATTTTGGTTGTTTTTTAGGGTTTGGTTGGAGAAGATGAGGGTGAGATGGTAATTTGAACTATAAATAAAGGGTTTTGATGGGTTATGAACTCTTCAAGGCAATGTTGTTATTATTATTATTATTTCTATCTGTATTTGTTGTTTGAAACGGTGGATTTGCATAATATTGATTACCCAAAATTTGATATTTACAAATCAAACACTCTTTTTCGTTCATTTTTCAAATTCTCGCTCAAATATCAAAATTCATCGTGAAAACTCGACCCATATTTCTCATTTTTATCAAATTCTCGATAGTTTGATCATGACAAGCCTAAATATAATGACTCGTGAGTTCAAAAAATCATCTTGAGTGATTAATTTATAAATACCAATCTTTCACATGGTCTATTTGTAATTATCCCACAAAGTACAAAGTTTAGCAAATCAGTCATGGATAAGGTTGAGATGGCTAGAAAATTATGCATTTAATGCTAAATATCCAAATAAATGAAAATAATTTATATAATTTGAATTCAGACTATATTGAATTCAGTCAAGCATTGATGTTTGAATCTAAACTGGTGATATTTATTGCATGTTAATATTTGACATTATGCAAAAAAAGGTTTCTCATATAATTACATCATTATTATTATATCATTAAAATAACTTCATGATTCGATCACATGGTCATCATCATGGTTCCACCATGTGTACAATCCAAATTAAATCTACATACACACCCCTCAATTCTTATGTATTTACATATCTATCATTTAAAGTTTAATTTTTTACATACATACCATCATACCTATGCATGAAAAGCTGAATTTTACTTATAAAAAAAGTCATGTACTTACTAGATAATCACCATTGCAATGTTATATTAGAAGGTACAAACTTATGTATATATGCATGTTTGTATGTATGTATGGATGCATGTATATATAGTACATGTATGTAGGTATGTATATATTAATGAACTAAGAATATGCAATTAAATCATTCAATCCACTACTAAAAACAGGCTCAAACAAGCAGTCAGAATAGCAAGAATTTTTCATTAAATCAAGGTCTTCCTTCCTATAACGTTCTAATGATTTATTTCTTCCAGGCTGCAAAAATTACCTTAAAAATATAAAAAAGATTTATTTACAAACTAAACCATAATCTAAGTAAAAATTTATTTTTTTATTTTTAAAAAAGGCATCATAGAACATGACACTGCAGAGAGAGGAATGAATGGTCTCAGAAATCATAAGAGAGAAGAAGAGTCGATCCTACGAGTCTATCTAGAATATGTGCCAGAAGTTCTTGTGTGTCTTCGTGTTGAGGATATAGCCACAATTATAAACTCTCTTCTGCACCGAAACACAGCGGCACTTGCAGTTCTCTATCAAGAACTCTGCAGTGTCTAATCGCCTTCCAGACATGCTTCCACCCCGTGTGCATCTGCCAAAAAAAAACAAATTGTTACAAATTCATCCATAAATTATCAAAATTAGTAATATTATCATTATTTTTTAGGCATTTACATAAATTATCAAGCCTAAACAATCATATTCCTACGCATATCCACTCAAATCTCTGACATCACATCAAAAATATCACCATCGCCGTCTTTTTAATACAGAAATGCATATATTTTCATGCATAGGCTTATGACACCAAAGGCGCTATAAGAGTAAATATCAAACTATGGATGTTAGATATGTAAATACAGGCGCACAAACTTTTAGATATGATATTTGCGCAATATAATATTTAGAGAAATAATGACTATAATTAGTCTTGCAGATGAGTACAAGCTGGCAAGGTATTTATATCAAAATAGAAGGGGAGATTGTAACACAGATCTAACCACATATAGAATTGAGCAATGTTGTTTGGTCACATTAAATGGTGTCAGTGCTGTGCCCACACATATATGAAGGCATTACTTTACTCTACGCGTGTATGAAGGCTATAATTTATCGGAAATTACATCAATGCATGCAGGCTCAAGTAAAACAAATTAGAAAAACAATAATAATAATTTGAGTAAAAGGACAAACAAGTTGAAAGTTTGAGAAAAAATTGATATTTGCAGAATTTTTGTATAGCTGAATCTGAGTGTTAAATCTATTTTGAAAAATATTTTAAGCAATTATATTGGCTCATTTATATGGTGTGGGGCCGAAGCACTAAAATCTATCCTAACTAGATTTATGTTCAATAGGTGCCATTCCAGAGTCTAACACACATACATATGTTTCAAACATTACTTTTATTTTTTTCACATATCAATCTTAATATTCTCATTTTACCATAGTGAAAGAATGTATCTAAATAAAACTATGGCATCCATTGCCTTTTTACAATTTCACCTTTAGGTCTCCAAACTATTCTATTTTGTTAATAGTAATTGTAATTTGGTCGCTTCATACATTCGCTGTGGTATTGGTAGATCCAAAATATTTAAAATCATCCAGCTTATAAATTGCTTCATCTTTTTACGATATTGACGTCGTTATCGAATTTTCATTTTAGAATTATTGACACCGTTCTAAAGAGCCCAGAAGGTGTTATGGAAGGAAATTTATGAGGGAGATAGTTGTAGAATGCAATGGAATGATAATATGCGAGTTTGGAGGCGTTTGGACAGGGATAAGCATTATTTGTCGGATGAAAACAACAAAGAGAACTTCAAAACAATGATGTGCTCCTATATAAGCTACAGACACACCACTTGCTAAGGAAAGAAGATGCACTCAACATCTAAATAGTCCCTGAAGCAAAACCCTACTTAGAAATAAGAAAAAAAATAAGCTATAAAAGGAAAAAAAAACTCATTGAATTGAGCAACGACATGAAATACACTCGATTTAGGGCTTCCCACAATCGAACCTTTACATATTTTGCAATATAACAATACCCGGATCAAGGGATTCCGCAATTTTGCCAGATTCTGCGATCCTAGATCACAAAAATCTCGAATTGGTAGCCCCTGCATCATTCTCCCAACATAAGAGGAGCTTCGTCTTCCTCTAAAAAATTTACTAGAATCAATCTACCGCCATTATAATTAATTATTATTTGTTGTGTTTGAGAAAACTCCACTATAAAATCTATGCTCACGCTTATCCCAGAAAACTCTAAAACACATAAGTTATTCTAAAATCTATCTTGATACAATAATTAATCCCTTCTTTAGCATAATCAAAGTGAAGCTACATCTAGACTAGTACTCTCACAAACGAAGCTTCTAACAATCAAGTGTGTGATAAGTTCTTGCAACTTTTCATACTCAGTTGCATCTCATAAGCAAGTTGTTTTGCCAAAAAAAAAATCCTGAAAGTGGGTTTATGACATATGAAATCTCTCTCGATGGTAGCCACCGAAAAGGTAAACTGTCAGTCAGGACATCTAATAACTCTCTCATAAAAGGATTGCCCCTTCTCTAGTATCGGCTCCTCAAACTCACTATCTTCTAATGTCGACTCAAAGTCAATGCACTTCTTCGAAATCTTCATTCTCCCATGTGTCACTATCAATTTATTCAATTACTCCATGCACAACGAAAGAGCACATCATCTTATCTGGGCAATCAGACTCAATGTGCCCAAAAGCAAGGTACATGAAGCACTTTTTAGCTAGGACAGATTTGGAAATGTTAGTTGTCTCCACATTTTCTCCACTTTACACTGGTTTATTCCTCAGGCAAGGTAAACTTGAATGCTCCACCGGATGTACTCTTGTTGGTTGATTCTGTGATTGAACTTTATCTGTTGGATGTAATGGCGTGACAGTCACCCAATGACCTTATTGTTTTTCCACCTTCAAAGCTATAATATGTACATCAAATAAGAATAAATGTGACTACAACTACAAAACATTACTAATATACGACCTCAATCCTCCAAGATACCTTACAACAGTGGCTCCTCCAATTCAACCAGCTCACATTTCAGCATAAATTGATCAAATTCATATGTGTATTCCTCCACAGAAGAATCTCAATGGCATAGTCTGTTGAGTTATGTTAACATATACAATCGATAATACGGAAAAAATAATATTTGTGTTGCATCTCTCTTTTTTATCTTAAACAAGGTGGTGAGCTTACTCAACCATTTCTGCTAAAATATTAGTTGGTAGAACCTATTCAACTTTACCCCGAACAGCTCTAACTCAAACTATTGAAACTTTGAGGCTTGTTTGAAAATAGCATGCATGAACAATATTATCTTATTTATATTTTGTTCAATCTCAAGTTTGTTTGATTGATATACAAGTCCAGGTTCTTCTACTATTTCAAGTTCTTGAGCTATTTGTTCCCTATTTTGTTTGATATCAATTGGTATTAAAGCCCAAAAAAAATGTCGCAAAGTAAGAGCTATTGATGCCATATTTAAGAAGTCATGTTGGAGAAACTACAAAATTTAGTAGTTGAATAATACATAATTATGCATGAGCGAAAATGTGGTTGAGATGATCATTCCTTCGAATTAAATGAAAATCAAAATAATATAGACAGAGAATCCTTTCCATCGGATGCTACAAGAGTCATCTAAGGAGGAGAATGACATCCATAGAGTTCTAACAGAGGAACTAAGAACGTGTTATCAAGATTTTGGATAAAAAGTGATATTTTGAGTTGTGAAGGAGGGTTGAATGTGGATGAGTTTATTGATTTGTTGCACATAAAGGAGTGCAACCTCAATTACAAATAAGTGCCGCCTAATTAGCTGGTCAAATTGATGACAATTAAATTGAAAAAAAAAGTACTTGTATTTTGTGGAAAATTTTGAAAAAAAAAAATTGGAATCATGGAAGCAAGGGCACGTTCTTTACATGGGAAAAGAAGAAAAAATTACAAAGGAAATTATCACCCACTGATTTCAATCAATATGTTTTCATTAAATTACAGAAGTTTGAACATATGAGATGATAGAAGAACACATCACTAAGTGCGACTATTTAAAATTAGATGAGCGCACAAATTGCTAGGTTCATGAGTGGTTTATGACTTGCAATGTCTCATGTGCTTCAACTTAGATAAGATTAGACACTCATTACAGAGGTAGCCATAATGATGGAAAGAGAGGAATATACCTCCAAGAACTTTTAACCCCAACCTATGTAAGATACTAGTAAGGCCAATGTTGATTCACATGAAAAGGAAAGCCGAATTCTACCCTATGCTACTCCATCAACGAGTTCTAGGCTAAGAGCGTCAACAGTGCATTTAGTTCCAATAATGATGCTCAGCCTTACAAATATTTTAGGCACCTTAGTTTTGGCCACATACCATCGAATTGCCCCAGTCAATAAGTAATTATGCTCATTGAAAAAATAAATAAGAAAATGGCGAAGGTGAAGATGCACTCAAATCAACAGGACAAAGCTTGGTGCATATTGATGAAAGAGATCTACACTAATTTAAAGAGTATTGAATATCAATATCAAGAAAGAGTTGGAGTGGATTCGTCACAACATCTTACATGCTTGGTGCTTTGTCCAAAAGGATTACAATGTCATCATCAATGGGTGAAGCTACAGGAAATGTTATTTCCACCAAAATACTAAAGAATTTGAACCTTTCAATGCAAGAGTATCAAGGGCTTTGTCATCATCAATTGGGTGAAGCTACAGGAAATGTTATTTCCACCAAAATACTAAAGAATTTGAACCTTTCAATGCAAGAGTATCAAGGGCTTTTGCAAGTTGTCCTAGTTGTGAAAAGGGGAACGATAAAAATAATGAAGTGTTGATTAATACGATTTCTCATTAGCAGGAAACTTCAATAAGAGATATGATATTATTTTGATAGATATTTTTCATTTGTTGCTCGAAAGACCTTTACAATACAACAGACGCACTGTTCAATATAAGTGAAAGAATAACTATCACTAGGAGAGAAATCAGGAGCAAGGAGTGCTTATGCCACAAAATAAAGGAGTTATTGAATTTTATGATTAGAATAATGTGTTGTCAAATTGAGGTTTAAGAAAACCCTCTAAACTCAGAGGCTGTCTATGCCTTGATGATTCTTGAAAAGAAACAATATAAATACCAAGTATCATAGAATTTTCAATCGCTACTACAGCAATACATGGATATCTATGGATTTATTGAAAATCAAAATTCCCACAAAATTGTCTACTATTAGTGATGTATAGCCTATAGTAGACTTCATTCTAAGGGCCATAATCCCTCATAGACCTGTCTATGCCTTTACGATTCTTGAAAAGAACCAATATAAATACCAAGTATCATAGAAGTTTCAATTGCTACTATAGCAATACATGGATGTATATGGATGTGTTGAAAGTCAAAATTCCCACAAATTTGCCTACTATTGATGATGTATAACATATAGTAGACCTCATGCAAAGGGCCATAATCCCTCATCGACCTGCATACCAAATATGTCCTCATCACCAAATGATTGAAATGAGTGTCAATTTCTTGATGTACCTGTCTTGCTACTTTCAAAGAAAGATGGCATTTAGTGATTTTATATCGACAATCAAACCCTAAACAAGACCACTATCAAATATTACTTCATAATATAAGGATTGGATTTTTTTTTTAACCAACTTCATGGGACAACACTCTTCTCTAGGCTTGATTTGCGTAGCGAGTACCATCACTATAGATGAATAAAAGATGGCATTCAATATAAAAAATGTGTATTATAAAAGGATAGGGATGACATTTGGTCACTCCAAGCATCTTATGACACAAGTCAATCAATTGATTATTAGCAAGTTTGTGGCGTGCATTTTGACAACATCTTAGCATAAAATTATAACCTAAGAGATCATTTGTAAAGCTTCAAACAAATCTTTGAAACATTGTACCAACAAAAATTGTATGCCAATCAAAATAAATGCCATTTTTGGCAGGTAAAATTAAATTTCTTGGATTATTTCTTGTAGGGGAATTGAGATTAAAAAAAAAATATCACAAACTGTAATTGAGTGGCCAACCAAGCCTATATTTGGATTTATAGAGTTTTCATGGGATTAGGAGACATTACTGGTGTTTCATCAACTATTTTAGCTCATATGGTCACTGACGTGCCAAACCAACTTACAAGCAATGGGATTTACTCTATCCCAAGATGAATTTGCTTACAGGTAGTCAACTAACCAAACAATGCACTGAAGTCCTTTCCAAGTAGTACTCTAGCAAAATCTCATTATTGCATTAGAGCTTATCCCAAGGACCACTAGCAAAATTTAATAAAGAGGTTAAATGAATAAGCCGACAAGATCAAGATATTAAATCAACAAGTATAGAATATGATCATGAAGCAAAATCTAAAAAGGAACAATAGGCTAGTAAGTCTCATAACCTGGCTTCATTTAAAGAAATAAACCCTTGTGGATTCATTTACAAATAGGATAGTTTTCACAAGGTGCTTTCGCAAATATTAAGCTAAGATTGAGAGTTCATTCATAATTATTAGTGCACTAGAGAGAAAACCTACAAAAGTAACTTACCAGAAAACTTTAACAGTTCTATAACTTTTAATGTAGCTAGCCTTTCACCTTATTATGAATAAGAAACTACTAAAAACTTCAAGGGAAAGACTTCTCTAACCCAGGGAGCAAAATTATGAGAGTTGGATCAATTTGTACTTTTTTTGGTTAAGGGCGGTTGGTGATTTTATTTGATTTCTTAATTTTACAGCTTGGGATTTATTTAAATGCACTACCTCCTATAGTTTACTCATTCATTGAATTATATATATATATATATATATATATATATATATATATATATATATATATATATATATATATATATATATATATCAAAGTTTTCGCTCACTTTAGTTACTTTAGAAGGATTCACTTATTCTTTGAGCTGTTGGGAGGGAAGAAGATCACAATGGAGTATTGAACTTACCGAAGTCAAATAACCAGAGCTCGATTGACAAGGGCAACTAGAAAGGCGTCATATAGCTGCAACACGGCTTCTAGGTGCTGATAGTTATCCAAGTAAAAGGTAAGCTTTCAACCTACAGACTTTAGACATGGGAGGCTCTTGCCCTATTGGATTCCAACTATAGATCATTTTGCCAACTGCCACTAGGGCTTGGAAAGCAAAACATAATCTTTGAGCTTTTTGATTCTTGTACAAGCCCTACTTATTGATGTTCTTTTAGTGCTTTCAAGATTCTTAAGCACTCCTATCCTTATTTCTTTTAGTGTCAATCAATCAAATTCTAATCGTCTAAAGATAGCAATTCAGGTAGTTTGTGTTCAACAATGAAGTACAAGCACTTTTTAAAAAGTTTAAGCATGTGTTGGATGCAAGAATGCCTTCAACATGTCTATTATGATGTGTTTTTTACTTCTTTTAATCAGATTCATGCATGACCATGGCATGCCCAGAAAGCTCAGATAAGCAATGATGGTGAATTGAGTGCTTTTTTAAAATGATCTAGCATTCCAAAGTATTTTTTTTTTCACGATGGTGTATGTAATATCGAAGATGACATTAACACTAATCACAATGATCACAATGTATAGTATGTTCCATAGTTTGCAATACATCAATATATTAGTTTTGTTAATGTTTCGCTCATCAACTATATTCAAAAACAAAAAAAGTCATTTCTCTTAATAAGCCAAAGAATTATCAAGCGAAACCAAGGCAAAATCAAATAATGAACTTTGCTAATGGCCATCAAACATATCAACAAGAAAAAACTTAGGTTCACTTTAGAATGTGCAATTGACTACTCTGAAATTTTTTCTTAGTATTACAAGAGGATTCTTTTTTTTTTTTTAATATTATAAAAATCTTTTAAATTTTGCCCCCTATTTACCATAATATATGATATATATATATATATATATATATACACACACTTACTTGTTTCCCTAAAATTAGTAGGAGCAGTATTTTCCCACCCTCGATTAAAAAACAGGTTTTGCCCCTATAGCAAAACAACATTTTGAGTTATAACTCTATTTGCATAGAATAAATTTTGTATTTTTATATAAATACAATATTATTCAAGAATAGAAAGAACTAAAATATAGATTTCTCATAATTTCTGAGGTATATTCTAGGATTTAATAATCAAATTTATACTTTGTGTAATGCTCTCATCAAGCCAAATATAATAGAACAGAATCTTATTCTTGCCCAACTCATTCAGCAAACAAGTTGAAATTTCTTGTTCAAATTCGGCTTATGCACTCAACGAACTTGTTCAAAACATCTAGTTTTTGAAACACACATATTCAGAATTATTGTAGCCTTCAGTCGAGACTAACCTATGAAACAGAGAGGTGAAAAGGGACTTACGCCAAGAAGGACGAAGAGGAACGGCGCTGGCCAATAACAAGCAAACTAACTCCGAGTCTCTTCGCCTGCTCTAGAATCGTCGCAGCTTTCTCCCTTCCCTCCATCTCCACCTTCTCCACGCGAACCCTAGCCTTCGGCAGCACTGCTTCGCAAGCCGCCCTCATCTCCTCCAAGAACTCATACTGCCTCGCATTCCCCGACGCCGCCGACACTGCCGATGCCGCCGAAGACGAAGCCGAAGACGACGCCGACGATGGAGATGACGCCGACGATGGAGATGACGCCGACGACGGAGCCGCTTGGTGATGGCGCTGCGGGCTTCCCGCGCTTTTTAACAATGTCGGCCGGCGGAGGAGAGCCGACAAGGCGCCGCCGAGTCGGCTGGAGTTTGGCGTCTCGACGTGGAGAAGAATGAGCTCGTCTTGTTGGAGGATGGTGTTGGTGAGGGTCCAATGCAGGGCTTCGGAAGACGCGCGGCAGGGATCGGCAATGACCATTACGCGAAACTTGGTTGGAGGGGTGCAGCGACAGATGCCTGCTGAATCCCAGATGGACGGCGTCGACGGTTTTTTGCCGCCGGCGGGAGTAATGGGGGTAGTAGAAGACATTGTGGTGAAGTGGACGGTAGAATGGCGGCTGTGGGTTTCTTAAGGGGTAGGAAGAGAGTGACGGAAGGTTGTTTCGGGAATCGGAATATCGGGGCCGATTTGCCCGTTCAGAAACCAATTTTCGGTTTTTTTCAGAAACTCAAAAATCGGGCAT
>NEWO01000010.1:2007386-2017952 GCA_003013225.1 Phalaenopsis aphrodite | reverse complement strand
GTAGTATTTCGAGTCAGAAATGAGCTGAACACGAACGAACAAATATTTATTCGTGTTGTTCGTGTTCGGCTCGTTAACTTAGCAAACGAGCCGAACATGAGCTTCTTAACGAGCCGAACATGAGCTTCTTAACGAGCCGAACACGAGCTGTTTAAGAACAACGATCCGTTTTGACAGCCCAATTTAAAACCCTTCAATTCATAATTTTTTATTAGCAAAATAGACAGAAAATATTTAATTTTATGAAATGAACATTAAGATTTGCAGATTACATGAAATGAAGCTGAAAAGTGCCAACAATTAAATATTTTCGCAAACTAAATATTTTTATAAAAATATTTATTTTATTGACTTATGTATGATATTTTGAACTGGTTTAAGGCATATATTTTTATTTTGAATTTGCATAATATTTTCACTTTTTAATGGTATCCATTTTAATTTTACAAGTCAACAATAAAAATAATCATATTTAAACATTTTTTTACAGGACAAAAAAAAAATATTATTTTGAATTATCTTGCAGTAAAAAACAAATCATATTTATTTATTTTAAAAATATATATTTTTTAATTCAATCACTTTAGTAAATACAATAAAAAATAATCATTAATTTTTAATATTCAATACTTTTTAAAATATATATAATGTGTTATATATATAGAGAGAGAGAGAGAGAATGGTCAGAGGCTATTATACGAGTCCTCAGCCACAGTCATGTGTATTATCTGCAAATTGGTTAAGGAGATTCGAACTCGTGATCTAAGAGGACTTATAATCTTCAAAGAGATTGTTCTACCAACAAGTCATGACTGACTGCACGCAAATACATATAGCTTGGACTTTCTATATATACTTATGAAAAATTGATTATTTTATAACTACATTTGAAAATTAAATAAATAAAGAAATAAAAAAGATTGACTCAAGAAATGATTAATTTCTCATTGAAATCACAAGCCAAAGTACAGTACACTAGATGACATTATCCACACTGAATATTCTTAACAAAATCTCAGTGTTTTTTTCCTCATTAAAAGGACAAAAAAAGAGGTTGAAGGAATTAAGATCTGAAAGAAGAAACCAAACCCAAAGACAAATTCTAAAGCCAAGCACCAGACTTGCCTGTAAACTCCACAGACAAAACTGATGTATTAACTCTTCTTCTTCCTGATCTTCATCGTCCATCTTTCTTCCTCTTCGATCCTTCGAGCTGGTTCGGCAGTGGTTGCAGCAGGCTTAGTTTGTAAGGGATCGGAAGCCATTGATGGGATCGAAAGCAGATCTCAGGCAGGATGGATGAAAGTAGAGATAAGAGAGGAAGAGAAAAGATCCCAGCTTTTGGCTTCTCAAGAGGACATATATAGAGGAGAATGGGAATTGTGATTTGAAGGAGAGAATTTGATTCGTAAGTTGATGTATTTTGTGATATATATATATATATATATATATATATATATATATATATATATATATATATATATATATATATATATATATATATATATATATATTGAATAGGCATAAATATTGTTGAGTTTTGATTTATATGTGAATCAAATTTGATGAATAAAGTGTAAATAATGAGAGATTGAGAGATAATGAATTGTAAACAAAGTATAAAACGATTCTACTATTTATAGAAGAGAGTATTGTACAAAATGATGATATTTTTTGCATCTGCTTTAAAGAGGGTTGTAATGTGTTTATTTTTGTTATTTTACTAGGACAAGCTTTTCATCCGACTACTTTTTCACTTAGCAGCTGAACTTAGTGGATGCGGGTCAGCAGAATCAGCTCGGTCGGCTGAGCCGATTGATATGACCCTAATGTGACGTGTCTGGGTGTCCCTAGGATGGTTAGAGAAGCTAGAGAACCAGATCATCCCTTGGATCGGCTCTTCTATGGTGGTTGGCTCAAATACCCTTTTGTCTTATTTTTGAACAAGTGACTCGTTTTTGTATCATTCGGTCATCTTTCGTTTATCCTGTAGTCCGTTCGACTTTGACTTTGCTAGCTTTGCTCAGACAGCTTCACTCATTCAGACAAGTAAATCTAATGATCTTCCTTCAGTAGACCCTCTTTCATCGTACAATTCCTTTTTAAACCATTAGATATCCTCAGAATCATCACTGACACATTTTTATGCACAAATATTATACTTTTTTATAATAGGTAATAAAATATATTTTTTTTCCATAGATTTGAAGTTGAAAAATATCTCATTTAGCCATTTGCATCAGACATCAACCTCCTATTGGAAGAAAAGGAAAAAAAAAAAAAAAAAAAAAAAAAGGAAAAAGACACATGCAATGAGGGGGACACCTCATGTCCTCCTTTAAATATTGTTAATCATGAACTTAGCAGTGTTGTGGATTATTAAATGAAATATAATTAATGAAGTGTGGAAAATTTCATTTATTGATTTTAACTAGTCTTATTCATATGCTTTTTCACTAAGTTTGAAGAAGTTATAAATACATACATATATACCACATAATTCTTATATATTTACATATCTAAGATATAAAATTTCATATTTACATGGATAGCAATCAATTTTTAGTATCACATGCAAAATAGCTTTATTTTTAATTTTTTTAAAAGTTAAATGCATAATTTCATGTATATTTTGTGGCACCAAATGACCAAAAGTGTTATAAATATAAATATCAAAATTTAGGTGTTAGATTTATGAATACAAAGAAATTGTGAAGTATGTATGTGGATTTTCCTAATTATTATGATTATTGTTGTTATTATTATTATACGCTGAATAAATGACGCGATATACCGAGGGCCGTTTTTTTCTCCATCCCGCTCCGTCTGGTGTATCGTGTCTGTTGTCTGGACGCATCTTTACGTCTAGACTCTGAACACCTACAGGCTTTTGGAGCATTATGTTATTCATTTTTGGTGATTTGACTTGGGGCTTCCCTCCTTCCTCGTCATATCACTTCGCTCCAAGCTAGGTGTGTCTAACAAATAATAATAATAATAATAATAATAATAATAATAATAATAATAATAATAATAATAATTTAAAGTTATTACAATGATGAATGAAAAAAAAAAGATTTAATATAATATATAAGCATTTTTCAAATTCATTTTAATAAAATTCACTTTAAGACTTTACCTTAAATAACTTTTGGATTTTGTCTGGGCCTAATTTTTTTATTGATGGGAATATCCTCTATAGATATCTACTTAAACTTTTAGAGCTTCTCTTTAGGGCTGATTATTTAATAGCTTTACTTTTTCATATTGCCACCAAACCTTCATTTATTTTTTTCTTTTTTTTTTAATTTTTTATTGCATTTCAAAAAAAATATAATAAAAAATAATAAAGTGTGAGCATAGTCCCTGACTATTTACATTGAGGATGTTTTAGTCTCAGAGTTTATAGAAGTGTCAAAACAGTCAGTAATTATTTCAAAATTGAGCTCTAATAATTTTCCAATGGGACTATTTCGATCCCAATTTAAAGAGTAGGAGACTACTTTGACACTTTTATGAAAATTGCACGAAAACATTTTGACACTTCTCAAAAAGAGAACTATTTCCTTTATTTTTGATGATTGCAAAGAAATTATTGTCCTTCTTCCTCTAAAAAAAATATTATAAAGTTCACAATACCTTTCAAAAAACTAATTTTGTTGCTGATAATTGCAAAATCGCTATAAAAAAGAGTGAAGTGTCAAAATAATCTCTGACTATTTATATTGGGCAGCTTTAATCCCAGGCTTTATGTAACTCTCTAAATTATGGATGAAATGAACTTCGCGTAGGACTGTTAGAGCTCAATTTTAAAATAATAGGCCACTTTTTCGGCTCCATATCTTGTCATGGACTATTTTGACACTTCTATAAAAATAATCTATTATTACTTTGAAGGAATTTTAATTTAAAATTATTGAAGTCTTTAGATAAAAGTATTATGACCTATTTGGTCATTATCTTTAATTTTTTGTTAATATGAAATTTATATGGACACGTGTCATTACTTAACCTCCACTCAATGCTAACACTTTGCATTCCAATTTGTGGGCAGCTGACACTAAAGGGCTGAATAGCTAACCACAATGTGATACACTTTAAATGGGTTTAGAGTATTTTTCTTTGGAGCTAAATGGTGGGAGAAAATGACAAAATAAAAGTTAAAGGAAATCAAGATGGAAGAATATATTTATCTTGATATTATTCTGGACACAAAATCGTCTTAATCTTAATTGTTATTCTATGTTGGACAAGTTTGTAAGAATATAAAGGGCATAAGAATACAATATCCTTAGCTTTAATGATGCGCACGGAAATTATGGAGGCATGAATGTCAAATTGATCCGTCGGTTTTAAATAAAAAAGATCCTGATATCAAGAGTACCCACCTCAAGTCACCAGGGCAGTGGAGGTGACACTAGGTTGAGCGGGTCATCAGACAACAAGCAAAGAATCGTCCAAAAGCCACTATAACAAAGTCGTGTCGAAGGAGAGGCTGGTCCCCATGACTCTTATGTTGGGATCACTCAGTTATCTCTCACAAATGACACTAAAAGAGTACAATTTTCGACAATACTATTAGGATCCTCTCATCTAAAGAAAGACTAACCATCAAACTGCAGTGATTTACCCTCTTCCGACGGCCTAGTATTTCACTGCCTATAAAGACTCCTTGTTTGAGATCGGTGGTCGATCAAAATGCTTTTATCGACCGACCAAACTCAGAAGATCAGATAGCTCTATCAACCCGTGATCATTGAGCTGACTGGAAGTGTTATGCCCGACGTCAAAGATGAGTACAGTCGGCTGGCATGTTTTTCGAACCCTTATTCAGTTTAGCCTTGATCGAGCCAGAAAATAGTAAGACTTTGGGCCCACAAGACTAAAATACCTACAATAACACCTACAATCCCTACTTAAGTAGGGGTATAAATGTAACTTTTCATGTTATCTTCACTTTCTATAAATAGGAGTTCTTTTCATGAATAAAACATTACAAAATCCTTTCACTTTATTGTTCGTTGTCGTGCTCTTTCTCTCTCTACTTCTTTATGTTATGTTTATTGGGTGTGGTTCATAAGACATTCTGATTCAACAAATGACAAATAAGTTTTTATTTCTTGAATTCAAATGAGAGAAACTACTATGATCAGACAACCTTTGATTAGCATTTCCAAACAGACGTTGTCATCACCTCTTGCAAAATATTCAACAACTTTCATGCCATTCATTCTCAATTAAAGTTGACGTTATGGGTGTAAGAGAGCAGAGCTAGCTCTGGAGCTTGATACGTTAACGAGCTCACAATTAAGCTTCTCTGACTCAAAATCCAGCTAATTTATTAAACAAGCTTGAGTTCAAGCTTGTATAGGCTCAACTAACGAGCTGGCTCGACTAGCCGACCATTGGTCACGTTGATGTCTTTTCTGTTCGTGATACTTTCCCCATTTTCTCTAATCATAGATGTCTTCTCCAATGTGCTCCCATGATAATTTGATTTTCGCTTCAAACTCGTAAGCCTGTTGTCTCATTGCAAACCGAGCTCGAATAATCCCTATTAAAATTTATAAATTTTATAAGGTGTTTTTTATTATATAAACAATAAGATAAAAAATATATGATATATTTTATAAAAACTTGTACTAATATTTTCATGAAATATCCCAACCATTTTTTTTTTTCAAACTTTCATCCAATCTTATGCCATGTGAGCGAATGGCTATCCTTGCAACACACCATCTGTTTCCTCCACTGCTCTCTGCTTCCACTGTTTCCCTTTCTCCTTCCCCTCACCTTTCTCTCTCTTTCTCGCCCAATTGCTCTCCATATCAGCTCTCTGTGTGAATAGATGGCCGCAATGCAATCACTTGCTCTCTCTTCAACAATTGCTAATTGGCCCCAGAAGCGTCGCTCATTTGGTAAAACCTAAGTTTTTTTTCCCTCTCTTAATTCCACCATCTCTCTGGTCTGCTTCATAGATTCTGAAATCCAAAGTGCTGTTTTTACTTTTCTTTCAACCAGTAATCTACCCTTTCTGTAACGATTGATTAATGAGCTTGCTCATTTGGAATGATCTGGTGTGAAGCGCAAAAAAACTTTTTTTTTATTTGGTTGTAGAGTCTTTCTTTTGTTTATTCTGAGGTGCTTTTAAGCTTCAATAACTTGTGTTGATTGAGTTCTCAGAGGAATTAATTTCGTAAATGGGGCGGAAATGAAGTGAAATTGGCACCACCGCGGTTGATTTTACCTTGAAAAAACTTATTCTTTTTTGTCCTTCTGTATTCATGGAAACTGCAATTTCATTGGAAATTTGGAATGGCGTGGATATCCTGAGCCAGATGGTTAGGAGGGTTTTAGAGTCATTGGATTTCTTTTGAGGTGAATATGATATAGTTTTTAATTGATTGATCATATACTTCACTCATTTCAAATCATGGAGATTTGATTAGAAAATCCAAATTTACATTTCATGTTGCAAATTATGATATTTGTTGAGGGATTTCTTGCAATTTGATGAGAGTTTTTTGCCAAAAAAGTGATCTTTTGATCGGCTCTTTGGGCTGTATAATAATAATTTATGCTTTTGTTTTTGGGGGAGTATTGGATTTATTGACAATGTAATAATTTCCAGAAGGTGGAGGCATTGTGGATTCTCCATAAACTTTATGCTTGTTCTAAAATCTGAATAATTTCTTAAGAAAGAGGCTTTACAGGGGTGTAGCTTTAATAAAGTTGAGCAAAAGTGATTTAGATGATGCTTTCAGTTAAATTAATTTTTTAAACGTTTAAGTTGGGACAATGATGTAGTCAGTAATAATGAGCATAGCTAAATTTTCAATCAGATTTGGTGAATTTGTTGGCTCTTACAGAGGTAGTTGTTGAGTGGCTGGACCAAGATTTGGTGTATCTATCTTCTGGATGAATTATCTAGGATCATTATGGTTGAGATTGCTGGCAGGTCTCCTGTCATTATGCTATTTGTAGTTATAAATGGAAAAAGGCCTTTCATACTTCCATCAAGTGAAATCAACTAAATAGTTGCATTTTATTGGAAAATGATGACTAAAGCTAAACCTCTGTCCTTTGTCTAACCACTCAATGTGACTTTTAGAAGGCATATCTCCAGAGCCTGAAAATTTTCACCTGTTCTAACCAGACTGACCTAAGGGGTTTGTCCTTCTTAACTAACTGAATTTCTAACAATACATCAACTTACGAGCAGTTAAGCTCTTTCTTTACAAATCAATCTTCTACCAAGTTGGTTCCTTTAAATAACAGAATGTTTATAACATATGCATGTTCATGAACTCTTTTGTTCACATTGGTACTTGTGTTGGTTTAGTGTTAGCTTAGGTTTAAGATTCATAAGTGTGAAGAAGCTCAGAGAGGAGAAAAAAAAAGAGATAAGCCCAAAAAAGAGTTGAGCCTTCTAGTTGGTTAATATGATAATTTACTTAAACTATTTATTCTACTTCAACCTTTTTACTTTGTTGGTTTCATAAAATAGACCACTGATTCTTGATGCAAAATTGGAGGAATTAGATCGGATCACCGCATAGAAGTATTTTCTTTAGGAAATTTATATGCATAGCACAAAATTCTTATTTATTTACATATCTAACACCCAAAGTTTAATATTTACACTTATAACACCTTAATGTCATAAACCTATGCATGAAATATTTGTTTTTTTAAATGGAGTGATGGTGTTATTTTTTATGTGATGTTAATGATTTGTGTGTTATACATGTAAATGTTGAGATCTGTATCTTGTTTAGAGTCCTAATTGTAAATTAGAAATATAGAAGAAGTATAGGGATTAATTTGTAAAATATTATAAGGTCTTATATAAGCCCAAGTTAGATTAATAAGATGTCATCTTCTGTACACTCAATGGATTACCTCCAACCTACAACGCATTTAAAACAACTATTAGAACATCACTTCAACCAATTGTGTTGGATGATCTCTACTCTCTGCTCTCTAGTGAGAAGATCAATATCAATAATGAGAATGCGAAATCTATTGCTACAACCGAAACCCCCATGGCGATAAATACTTACAGAGGATGCAACACAATCTCTACTAGAGGAAGGGGGTCGAAATCAATCAAAAAATGCAAAAGGAGGTTACTCCAATGCTTCACGAGGAAGAATAACATCAATTAGATCCAATATAACATGCCAAATATGTCATAAAACGGGTCATTATGCATATATTTGTATGCACCTGAGGAATTTCTAGTACCATCAATTCCAGTTCAAGCTCTCATTGCCACCTCCAAAGAATGGATTCTAGACTCTGGTGCAACCGCACACTTCAAGTCTGACCTAAGCCAACTCCAACTAGCTACAACTTATAATTGTAATGAAAAAGTTATGGTAGGAAACAAACAAATTGTTCCAATTCAGCACAGAGATGGTCTTTTTCTCACTCCAAATCGTAAGCTCAAACTCTCCCAAATTCATCATAAACCCCTTCTTTCTCATTATCTCCTATCTATCCACAAACTAACCAACCTCTTCTTTCTCATAGTCTCCCATCTATTCACAAACTAACCAAAGACAACAATGTCACAGTGTTATTTGATCCTTATGGCTTTGTCATTTCTAATCCTCAGACTTAACAGATAATTCTCAAGTGCCGATTTTATAGGACGTTACTCCACTCCAGCATCTACTTATCTACTTCAAGCATTTATTACATCTCTTTCCAAAATACAACAAGCTGAGTTGTGGCATTGACACTTGGGACATCCACACTACCATTATGGCTGCCATATCCAAGGGTCAATCTCTCCTCATTCCATCCAGCTTAACTTCATGTACCACATGCAATCTTACCAAGAGCCACAAACAACCATTTGTATCTAGCATGGGACAACAATACAAATGTCTAGAACTTATTCATAGTGATGTAGGGGGTTCCTCCCCAATTACTTCTTAGCTAGAGATATTTTATTGTTTTTATTGATGAGTTCTCTAAATTTTGTTGGGTGTTTACTATGTGTGTGAAATCTGAGACCACAAACATTACTATAAATTTCATTAAATCACTCCAACATCAATTCAATACTAAAATTAAAATTCTTCGGTCCGATGGTGGAAAAGAATATAATAATAACACCTTAAATATCTTCCTCAATGACCTTAGCATTCTACACTAATATTCTTGTCCCTACACCCCTGAGCTAAATGGTGTTGTCGAACGAAAGCATTGACACCTTAATGAAACCACTCAAGGCTTACTGCACCAAGCACACCTTCCTTACAAGTTTTGGATTGACAGACTGCAAACTGTCGTACGCCTCATTAACCGAATGCCAATACGAAGCACTTCTCATATATCACCATATGAGCATCTTCACCAATATTCTCCATCCTACAATTATCTTCATGTCCTTGAATGTGCTTGCTACCTTCGACAAAAACATCGAACTTCTCACAAATTTGAACCTAGAGCCATTCAATGCATTTTTCTCAGTTAGTCATGGCAACATAAGAGTTATAAATGCTTCAATCCTTCTACCAACATAATTATAGTGTCTCATCACGTCGTCCTTGATAAACATCTCTTTCCACTTCAATCCACATATACTACGCCTTCAATTATTCATCAGCCTTCCACTTCTTCAATTCCACCATTTCTATTAACACCCACTACCTATCTATCTCTTACGGTTCCAACTCCCTCTCTTAATCCAGCTATGATATCCTCTATTTCTCAACTTATCAATCTCACCACATCTTCTCCAACACTTGTATTTATCACACAAACAACTACACCGGTAGTCCAACCACCCACACACCACATGACAACTCGCCCAATCCAGAAAATTAATCTCTTACATCACATCTAACCTCGACCTGATCCTACCTCCTACACTCGAGCGTCCAAACACTCCCATTGACAAAAGGCCATGCAAGAGGAATTTAATGTTCTTCAATGACAAGGAAGATGGGTATCGGTTCCTCCCCCACCAAATCAAACAATTATGGGTTCACAATGAACATACAGTACCAAAGTTAACGCCCAAGGTATAGTTACTCGATGCAAGGCAAGACTTGCTGCCCAAGGTCATGGGCAAGAATTTGGCATAAACTATCATGAAACGTTCAGCCTCGTAGCTAAACTTCTTACAATCCATCCGCATACTTCTCACCTTTGTTCTCCACCATAATTGGAATATACTTCAAATTGACCTTTCAAATGCATTCATCCAATGTAATCTCAATGAAAATCTTGCTTTCACGATCTACAACCATCGGGGTTTCACGATCTACAATTTCTGAACTATGTATGCCTACTCAAGAAATCCTTATATGGACTAAATCAAGCTCCGGTCAGTGGTTCCTCACCTTCTCTGAATTTTTTATTGCACGGGGTTTTCAAATCAGTAAGGTTGATCTCACGCTTCTCCTTTACAATCAAAGTAATGATCGCATCTTTGTTCTCCTATACATGGACAACATCCTTATCACAAGCAATAATTTCAAACTGATCTCCCAGCTGACCGAAAATCTGGCTGCTCGATTCCAGCTCAAATATCTTTGGGCCAGTTGGATG
>NEWO01000010.1:1995589-2007374 GCA_003013225.1 Phalaenopsis aphrodite | reverse complement strand
TCCTCGCCAAAGTTCTTCCAAGGAATCAATTTCGTGATCTTCACACAAAGCTTACGGTTCTCCCAAGAACCATCAGCTTGCAGGAGGGTATTAGACATAGCACAACTAGTGGTCCCCAACACCAATAATATCATTCCATAGCCGAATGGCAGCAGGTGTGCCCATTAAAGCTTATAGCAAAATCTCTAGAAGATTCCATATTGGTCTTATATACTCTGTAATTTCTGTAGTATGGGCATTGAAATTCATGTCTTTACAGCACTACCTTGAGGTGCTGTTGCTCTGGAAAATGTTATTCTCCCTGTTTCTCAGTAAACAAACTATTTGGCAGGCTTAAGAGGCTAATTTCATCTTTAAGAACCAAACAAGCCCAAAATACTTGAGTAGTATCACTTCTATCTATTTAGTTGAGATCAGCACTTCTGAATGCCACTAAACTATTTAATCTAACATAAATTTGATTCAATTCTAAAATTTTAATTTGTCTCTCTTAACAATTTAACTTGTGGGATTAACTTTTTATAATTCAAGGTTCATTATCATATCCTTAGGCAATTATATTCTTCAGTTAATCTTTGCATGCTTCTAACATAGTCATTCATGAATATTACTCTCAGGATCTGTTTGAGACAACTTTTTACCGACGATTCTGTTTGAAGAATTGTTTTCTTGCTGATTTCTAGAATTTTTTGTGATGAGAAACTACTTTTTACAGTCAATTTCATTAAAGTGTAATTGTAAGAAGTTGTATGACTTTTTTGGGGAAAAAAATATTTTTGATGCACAATATAGTTTTGTAAGAAGTTGCTTTCCTCACTATAGTTTTGCAATCTTCTTTACAAATAGCTGTAGCCGTCCCAAACAGATCCTCGATTTACATTTTCATAAACTATGTGACTGAAATGACCTCCTCTAAAGAGCCAGCTGAAAATTTTGACACTTTCCTCTGCAATTTTTAACTAGTTGAACTTATTCTTTTAAAGGTCTATCCTCTCTTTCAAGAACCATCTACCAGAGATCCAACTCCTCGTTCCATGGAAAAACCTTCCAGATTCCTGCTCCAAAGCGAACACACACAGCAGTTCACTCTAACACATCAAGACCTGTCACCATGATGACCAAACCTGCAATCCAGTTCATCCAAGGAACCGACGAGCAGACAATACCAGACGTCAGCCTAACCAAATCTCGTGACGGCACAAATGGCGTCGCCACTTTTATCTTCGACGAACCTTCTGTTTTTGATTCCTCGAGCGAACTCGGTGATATCACCGGTTTCTACATGATCGACGAGGAAGGCGTGCTCCAATCGACCAATGTGAGCGCCAAGTTTGTGAACGGAAAACCTTCCAAAATAGAAGCAAAGTATGTAATGCGCAGTCCAAAAGAATGGGACAGGTTCATGAGGTTTATGGAGAGATATTCTAATGCAAATGGCTTGGAGTTCATCAAGAAATGAGGTGCTGTACATTTCTCTCAACTTTCTTCTTCTTTCTTCCCTTGCTGAATGTTTCAGAGACTAGAAAAGTTTTGCTGAAGATTTATTTAAATTACCATTTACTCATTCAGTGATGAGTTTTTTTGTTTTTTAAGTATGATGTTTTGCTTTTTTTCATTTGTTGGACAACTTTTACATACATACCAAACTACTCTTATGTATTTGCATAGCAAACACCTAAAGATTCATATTTACATGCATCACTCAAATCTTTAACATCGCATAAAAAATAACACTATTGCTATTTTTTTTTTAAAGTGAAATACACTTTTTCATGCGTAGGTTTATGACACCAAGGGAGTAAATGTAAATATCAAACTTTAGGTGTTAGATATATAAATACAAAAAAATGTGTTATGTGTAAATATTGCTTGATTATATGTTTTCATCAGTACTTAAAACTTTAAGTGTTAGATATATAAATTTTTGTGGTGAAAATTACTTTTTATAATCAGATATGTTAAGTATGATGACTTTAATTTTTTTGGAAAAAATAAATAAATATTTATAATTCTCACTGCATTTACTTGAAAGATGTTTTTTGCACCATTGCCTTATAATTACTTTAATAATAATAATAATAATAATAATAAGATAAAAGGTTTTATATTGATTTTATTATACTTCAAACTAAATAAATATATTTCCTCTTATAGTTGTTTTATATTTAGGGGTGTTTAGTTTGCTGAAAAATGGATATTACGTAAATTTGATGTATTGTATTTGAAATATTTTGTAGTTTGATTTGGTTTAAAATAGTGCATGACTTTACATTTTTATTGTTTGATTTAAAGAAAAGGAAAATCAATGTAAAATATATCCATTAGAGATGATAGTGGTGGACTATAGCTGATAGTAACGAGCGGTTGGTGGTGGAAGTGCGGTCGACTGCCTGTGAGAGTGATGGCTACCGGCCTGCGGCGATGGGTGGTCGATGACAAAGCAATTGATAGTAGAGGGATGACGAGTGGGCGATTGCACGTGGTGGTGGCTGGTAAGGGCCATAGTAGTAATGAGGACGGGTTGGTGGCAATGATAGCGGTAGGCTGGGGACGAACATGTTGAAGGCGATGATAATGGACAATACTTTAAAGAGAGCAATGTCATTGTAAGTCAACCAAATTAACAAAGTTTAATTACAATGAAATTAGACTAGATAATTAATTTTAAATGCATTGTAATTTTACTTTGCATTTCGATCAGTCCTTAAAATTTTCAAAACTTCTACAAAACGAATGCGGTGCATTTCTTATTGATGCTAACCAAACAACCTAATAAAATAGCCATAATATATTATTAGAGTATTATATTCATTTTACTCTGCATTCCTCCTTTGGCAGATGCAAATCAGCAAGAAAAATAGAGATTGTGACATTAGATAATCTTGAGCTTAAAGCCTTAGGAACAACCACTACAACCTACCAAATCTTCTAGGATACATGTCCAACATCTATTTGAACTAATAAAACATCAAGTTACATCTATTAAAGTGTAAGTAAGGGTCACTTTGGGGTGACTGCAACTTCTTAAAAAGTTGGTTGTAAAGCAGTGGTTAGAAATTACAGAAGAAATTATTATTCAAATGAAGCTGTGATGATGGTGTGAAATTCAAAAAAGACAGAAAGTTGTACCAAACAGACCCTAAATATAATTTGATTTTATTTTGTTAAAAAAATTTTAAATTTAGTTCGCAACATGGACATCAACTTTTTGAGAACAAAACGGATGTTTTTATATATGGAGGTCCCCAAACATTTCATTTACACCCTCAAGGACACTGTTGCGGCTTCGTCTGCCTCTCTTCATCTCTTATACAGTTGCCATTAGAGCTACGAAGAAATCGAGAAACAGAGAGGGGGCCATGTCGGAGGCATGCCGGGGAGATGCGAGAGAGAGGTGATTGAAGGTATTGTTGGGTTTTTGGTGAGAAGTGCAGTGAATAATGAGGGAAAGAAGGGAAACCTAGGCTAGGTAGAGAGAGAGATGGAAGGGAGTTTGCGTAAATTAAATGTTTCAGAATTTGCATATGTAATAAATATGATTTGGGGACCTCTATATGTAAATAAGATTACATGTATCATTTGTTTTGTTTAATTATATCTTTTCATGATGCATGTAATCATATAAATTGATTTTTTAGGGGCATTTACATGCATTCCACACAATTCTTATGCATTTACATATCTAATTCAATTTTCTTCCATCACATCAAAAAAAAACCATCTTCAATGTCGCTATCATTGTAAAAACAAAATACTCATTTTCATTTATAAGTTTGACACCAAAGTGGTACAAATATAAATATCAATATTTGCGTGTCCGATACATAAATGCATAAGACTTGCGTCCTAGTATGTAAATTTAGCTTTTTTTCTCTCCTTTTTAAAATCTCGTGCGAGACGCGAAACTAGGGAGGCCAAGCGAAATAATGGGATGTTTCGTCATGTAAAAGGGCCACAGATTGAGAGAATATTATATGTGGAGCCCGAATGTAGAATTACATCTGAACATTACATGGAATACAACGAGTATATTGTTCTACTCGTTTTATTTTTCGCAGTGTCTAAAGGTAGTTCTACATCCCGCTACATGATAAGAGCGAAGATATCAAAATTTAAGTGGTAGATTTGTAATTACATAAGAATCGTGTGATATGTACGTAAATTTCGAAAAAAAACGAATGGGCCTTGGAATCACGTGCATACCATGTGATATTGGGGCCCACCTTTTCTTGTTTCTTTTCCTCTATGGTCCCAAAATTTAAAATTATTGTCAACCTTTATTTACAGATCTAACCTTGTCATCTTCTGATAGTCCTAAACTCCTAATTGGCATTTTAGTGCAGCAAAATATGAAAAATTGCATGAAGCAAGAAAGAGAGTGGGTTACATACATATTACCCAAAATATTTTTATTTATAAATTTAGCACTATATTTCATCTATTTTTTAAATTCTCGCTCAAATATAAAAAATGATGATAAAATCCCAACTCATATTTTTTTCATTTTTATCAAATTCTCAATAATTTGATCATAACACCCGTAAATACATTAAATACAGTGGTTTAATAGTATAAAAATGACATCTGAATGCTAGATTTTATAAATAACAAGTTTCTAATGTATGTTTTTTAAAATATATATAGGAATGGAATATAAGAATTAGTTGATTATTCATATATCTCATTTATCATAAAATAACATGTGACATGTGACAATGACTCTAAGGATCTGTTTGGGGCAGATTGTGCGTTTCAGGATAAGCAGCTTATCCTGAAACGCGACCCGCAGGCCAACCGCAGGGGTCGACCCGCGACCTGCGTTTAGTGTAAAAACCCAAACGCAGTTTCAGATAAGCTGGTGAAACGCGCGAACCAAACAGTACGACGGCGTTTTCAAAATGTCGCCCGCACTTATAAGCTGCCCCAAACGGAAAGTGCTTCCTGACAATTATGAGCAGCAACGTCGCACCCACTTTCCATGTTATGTTAACCTCATTTGTGCGAGCCTTTGCACTTATGAACGGTGATGTCGTGGCAGTCACTCTCATGAATGAAGACACTGCAACCTCCCTACAAGAATGCGAATTTACAAATGTGAGCGTCACATGATTGTTAGTATGTTATCATTATGCTCTTTCTTAAAATCAAATAGCATTGTGTTGAAGATTAGTATTCATGCGATCGAGTGTCCCTCACCAATCTTACCATTAGCACAATTAAATTATATAAATTTAAAAGTGTGTAAATTCTACCTAGTAAGGGTTCTCTCGAAGTATACTGTTTAAAAAAAAAACTACTAACGTGTTCTCCCCCAAACATACCACTCGATTCATATGTATTTATATATCTGACACCCAAACTTCAATTTTTACACCTTATCTAAGCATGAAAATGCGTATTTTTCCTTTTCTAAGTTAAAATAGTTATGTTTTATTTTGCCCCAGTTTAAACCATGCTACATTAACTCTACCCTATATACAATATACTTTAAACTCTAAATAATCATAACCCATTAACACCCTAGATACCTGTTGTGTGTCGAAAGATTCGCAGTGATAGAGTGATAGTTTAACGACTTAGTATCGTATGAAGATTCAGCACATAATAAAAGAAAAATAGCAGGAGGAGAGCAAAATTTTTTAATGTAGAAAACCACGAAAAAGGAAAAAAAACCATTAGTCCTAGCCTTGTCAAAATAACATACTATAAGATTATAAGTGCATAGGTATACTTTTCTTCTAAATTTGAGAAAATGTAATTACAATATTGATAATCACAGGTGTGCAGTAGTTATTTAGGTATAATAGTCATAGTTGGGCTACACAAAATGTTGATGTTGGCAATAATAACAATAGTGGGCCTCAAAGACCATAGTTGATTGCTATGAAGGTGACAATTTACCACAGAGTGAAGTTGGTGGTTGTACTTGCATCAGTTGGTCACACATGTTATAATTGAAAGTTGTAGCAGCTGGTAGCTATATAGGTCGTAGTTGGTCATATAAGTCGTTGTTGGTAGTTGCAGTAGTGTTAGTTAGTCAAAGACTTCGTTGTAGTAGAAGGATACAATGACAACAATTGACCACATAAGTCATAGTGGAAGGTTGTAATTTAATCACATGTGTCATATTGGAAGGCTGCATTACAGTAATTGACCATACAGACCATAGTGGAAGGCTACATAATAGTAATTGACCACATAGGCTATAGTGGAAAATTGTGATTATACCGGTTGGCCACGGAGGCCATAGCAGAAGATTGCAATGACACCAATTGACCATTTAGGTCATAACGGAAGGCTAACATGAGGACAGTTGATCACATAGGCCATAATGGAAGGTTGCAATGACAATTATTGGCTACATAGGTTGTAGTATAAGGATGCAATGATAATTATTGGGTACATAGGTTATAATAGAGGATGCAATGATAGTAGTTGGTCATGGAGGTTGTAATGGGAGGATGTAATAATAGCAATTGATTATATAAGCCCCATGATTTTTTTCCTTTATAGGGATTCTACGTAAAAAATTAAGGTGTCTCATCTTGCTACTCATATAGGCATGTGTCGAATTTTCGTACAACGCTAAAACACTAAATAATTACTCTACAACCACGAATCTTTCAACACACATAAACACTCATGAACAATGACGTCATGACACTCACACTCATGAATGACAACACTGCAACCTCCCCACATGAATGATAAATTTCAACTGTATATGCCACATGATTATTAATATATGCTCATTTGTTTTTTCTTGAAATCAAATAGCTTTGTACTAAAAAGTAGTTCGAGTGCCCCTCGCCAATCTCATCATCAGCACAATTAAATGATATGATTTTGAAAATATATAAATTCCCCTTAGTAAGCGTTCCCTCATAACTATGGAAGATAATAGGTGATATCATGACGTTACCTCAACACATCTTGAACACAACATCAAAGATAACTATAGCATCTCTAATATCCTACTTTTTATATTAATTTAATATCAAGCATAAAAAGATTGCTTTCTAAATTAAAAAAAATGCCACATTCATTTTATTCTATATACAATATACTTTAACACCATACATAACATCACCAAAAGTGCTATATCAAGACCCTGACTCATGCCACCATCATTCTTACTCATAAAGTAGGCATTTTTGTTAGGACCACATGCATGGAATGCTTTGTAGCCAAGCCAACTTCAACTTGTTTTTTCCTTCCTCAAACATTTCGAGCCTAAGGTCTATTAAATCAAGAAAAAAAAATTTTATTTAAGAAGAAAATTTAAAATTTAATTTAAAAAATATTTTAAAAAAAGTATAATAATAAAATAGAATTGATTATTTGTATATTATATTCTTCTTAAAATAGCTTTTAAAATTTTAAAATTATTCTGATTATATTTTGATAGATGAGGAGAATATTCTCCTCTCATTTTCTTGACTTTATGAAAAAGGATTACTTAGAAGAACCTGCTTCCATTCGCAACACTTTGAGGAGGTGGGGATGTCTTTTTGAGTGGAATGCCTTTTTAGAAAGTTACTCTAAATTTCATCTCACCAAATTCCTTGATGGCTATATATAAATATATGTAATTATAATTTTCATCATTTGAAGGCATGACATAAATCTTGAAAAAAAAAATTAACAAAAAAAATTCAAATTCCAATTAAAGAACATATATAATACTGATTTTAATATACATACAGTAAAGCTGGCCGGCCTAATCATACGGACATAATGACATCAAAATTGATCCAATTTGAGTCAAATCAAGTTATTAAATCATTTTTGAAAGCTTATAGTGTCCAATCATAAGGTCAAACAGATTCCAAATCTGATAAGTTTATAGTCAAGTTGAGCATCTCGACGAGATAAGTCCAACGAACCCAAACATCGTTCAATCACTTAAATGTCTACAATATGTCATCCAATTCGGAGAATCTTTCTTCACCGCCCAATGGAGGGGGATGAATTCATTCCTTATTTGAAGGGATGTCACTCCTAAACTGCATCCATAGGTCATGTGTCTTTCATAAAATGGGACCTTAACCTGAAACCGAAGGAAGACTTGAGCTTTGAAGAGGATAGCGAGAGCAAGTTGAATTCCAACATCATCTATGCATCGAATTTATGACATAAATTGTAATTTATGACATATTCTAAACTCTGGATTAGTTGATCTAACGTACTTTACAAAGTATATTTCTAGATTTCTAACCTCTGGATTAGTTGATCTAACGTACTACAATTTATTCTATATTTCATGTGCCCATAACTCTGGACATATTCTAAACTCTAGATTTCTGAACTCTGGATTAGTTGATCTAACGTACTATAATTTATGACATATTCTGCATCCAACAAAGTATATTTTCCTATTTATTTGCACTCAACCCCATTTATGATATCCTCTCCCATGGAATTAAATGTGATTCTCACTATGTTGTAGAAATCATTACTCTTTCGGAACATATGTTTCTCAACACATTTTAATATTTCAATTGGTCAAATCAAAAATTAAGTGAAGATCGGAGTTCAAATCAACACAAATTATTGACATTTAAAACTGTATAAAACAAAATCAATTCTTCACAAAATCATAGTCAAATTAGGGAGAATGAAAAAGAAGACTACTCAGAATTCATGAGAAGGAAACAACAAAACTTGGATTTCATATATATAAACAAGTTTACAAAATAAAGAAATAAAAGACACAACTTATCTCACAATCCTTCTCAAACAAATCTCTAGAAGTTCTTGATCTCGATTCTTCAGTAAAGATGTAAAATGCGATGTATGTGATTATATGCTTGATTTCCTTAATAATTATTCTTAATTTGCAACAAAGTCAAAAACTTGATCCAAAGCAAAGGCTAGGTAAGTTTTTCACTATGAAACGAATAAGAATACAATTATAATATTTAAATATGGGATACTATGCATATATACATATCATTATCAAGTAATATATGACTTTTTGATTAAGCCCCGAATATCGAACCCATAGGAAGATTGGCAATATGTACTTTAAAAAACTAGAAATTTTAGATGACAAAAATCTACTTAGCAAAATATTCTTACTTCTAACTTAAGATGCTAAAATAGAAATACCAATTTGATTTTTTTTGTAATTTTTTATTTATGAAAATAAAGTAAGCAACTAATTAACTTAACTAAATAATTACAAAATGAAGACAATATAAATAATATATATTTTTCCTTATTATGAATCAGAAATAAGTAGGAAAATTTTGTTGTGAAAGTATTCTGAATGTGTTGTGTCAAATAGGAGCAATAATATTATTTATCATTACTAGAGATACTATAAAGAGCATTGGTTAATTTATAATTTGAATAGTCTTGAAGATCGGTTAGGTAAGGAAGAAACTAGCTCTAACTCTAGAGTTCCCTCTTCTCCCTCCACCTGGGGGCTAACATCTCGTATCAAAACTAAAAACTATAAATCAAATAGGGGGTTTTAGTTTGTCACTCTGAAGTCCTCTAATTCTACACCCTTGAAAAGTTTATTTCCCTATTTATCTGCACTCAACCCCATGAACTATATTCCCATCCATGAAATCAATATGTGATTCTAAACCATTTGTTGACCGAGACAATATCATCTTAGATCTTACATGTTCTCACAAAAAATATTAACATTTTAATTGGTCAAATCAAGAAGTAAATGAAGTGCAAGGTTTCAAATCCTCGCAACTTCTTCCAACATTGAAGTTTAATACTTCATCCAGCTTCCTTTCAACACTTAATCACTTATCATTTTAAGGAAAAAGATAAAGAAACTACTCAGAATCAATGAAGAAAATACAATCACATATGAGTTTAAAAGTAGAAATCATGCACACAAACAAGAAATCTAAATTAAAACCAAGTGTAGTCATAAAGTAAACACTTATCTCAAATCCTCTCCACCAAATATCTTGAAGTTCCTTTGAAACTCAAAGTAAAAATAAAAAAAAGTGGCTAACGGCGGCGTACTTGGATGAATGATGGCTGTAAATTTTATAGGTGGCCGACCTTTGGCGGTTGACTTTGATGATCCAAGTCTTCTTTATTAAAAATCTAAAAGGCACCTTGGTGTCCCTTCAAAGTGTGTCTTCATTCAATGAATATTCTAGAAATTTCCTTCTCAAAAGTCAATTGAATGAATTTTTGTGTCCATGAGATATTTCTCATAGTTTTACCAAGAGTTACTTCAAACACCTCTTCAAAAATTCATCTAAATTCAATGAATCATCAAATAACTACTTTTGACGCTTAAGCGCAGGGTACCTGGCGCTTAGGCACCCTAGTTCATTTTTGCTCCAAATTTGACCCTTTTTCACTCATTGTAGCATTTTTCATCCATTTGATTGTACCTAAAAGAAAAATACACAAATATTTTTCACTAAAGCGCTATATCTCAAAAATAGGTATAAAAATGTGTATAAAAATATTATATATTTTAGGTGTATCAGTTCTCTTCATGCACTTTCCCTCTTTTCAAACACTCTCAATTCTCTCTTAGAAGAGTAATGTAGAAGAAATCTATCATTTTCCCTCTCCTCTTACAATCCTTGAAGAAAATCTCCAAGCCCTTGGCTTTCTCTCTCTCTCTCTCTCTCTCTTTCCTTCTTCAAAAATTCCTCACACGCCTCTCCTTCAAGCCCTATATTTACCTCTCTTTTATTAGAGGTTGCCCCCCTCCAAAAAGCATTCAAAATTCTCTCCAAAATTCTATGCAAAAGTCAACCCTTTTTAATTCAAAAGACATGTCTATTGATCCAAGAGACATATATCTTCATAAAAGAACATTCTAAAATGTATAAATGCATTAAATCACTCCATGTGGTGTTTAGAACAAGTGTCCCTTTTGAAATTTGTGCAAAATTTGTCCTGAACTGCCTTAATCCGCAAAAATTTGTATGTGGCATCTTAGGCGCTGGTTCTGGCGCTTCAGACGCCAACTTGCTTTAGGTCGTGTTGTTTTGGGTTTTGGCGCTTCAAGCGTCAAATGTGGCACTTCAGGCGTCAATTCTAGCACTTCAAGCGCCAATTCTAGCACTTCATGCGCCAGCTTTATGTAAAGTGGCGCTTTTAGCGCCAGTTTTGACACTTCATGCGTCATATTCCCAAAATTTGTTGTTTTGGCTCCAAATTTCATCTTTTTTGCTATTTTTACTCTAAATTCCTAAAATTGATATACCTGCAAAAAAACATGAAAATACCATTCTTTAAAGTACAATATCTCCAAAAATAAGCATAAAATGTATACTTAAAACAACGTATTATTTTGGTGTATCGTAAGTCACGACGCCTTGTTCAAGAATAATTCTCGTTGGGGGTAGGGATCACTTCACCACTCATAAAAATTTTTAAGAGTCTTCACACTTGGCTAAAGCGGTCCTCCAACGCCCCATCCATTGAGTTTCAAACTCTCGAACATTGATTCATATGAAGGGTAACCCATCCTACTAGCACATTAACATTATAAATACTTAGCGCGCCTCTTATGTGCTTCTCTATCAAGTGTTTCCTACCACTCTCAAGGGTCATGCTCGCACCTGTAACCTGTTTATAATTTCTCTTAAGGGGCACGATTAACACTTCAACGAGGTTGTTAGGCTATTCATAGGCAATTCATAACAAACAAGAGAATCATAAAAGAATCATCTCATCTCTCTAAAAATAATCTAAATGAGGGAGATTCGCTTGAGTAGTACTTCCACAGGTTCTCTATTGAAGCTAGTTATATTTTAGGGGTGGATGAGGAATTGCTAAGAGGAGT
>NEWO01000010.1:1981507-1993286 GCA_003013225.1 Phalaenopsis aphrodite | reverse complement strand
TGAGGTTCCTAATAACTTGAGATGATAGATTCGTTGTATCCTGACTTGACTATATCTACCCTATTAGGATTACTCTACCTCTTCTTTTATTGAACCCATTTGAGCCTTGTCATGATATTGCCATCTCATTGATGTCGTCTTGTATGCCCTAATTGAGGATAAACCATCACCTATTTGAGATACGGTGATTCACCCTCTGCTGTTATGACCTAATTAAGCCTTAAAAGCACTGCTTGGACCCTGTGAGTTGACTTGATTATTTCTAAGGCCAGTATGCCAATGAGCTGCTACCCATTTGGGATGTAAAAGATTCACTCTCTGCTCTGTGGCTTAGCAAGAGCTTTGAAAACATCGGGATGCTCCTGTGAGATAACCATCGTTTTGGTGACATATTTACCGGTCATGATAATGTAAGCAAGACTCATTTTATCGATAATATTAATGGGTATCCCCCAAGATGCAATTAACGAAAGTGATGCGTTCCTTTGGGAGTGTTTTTGACCCCAAAATAGAAATATTCTTTTTGGTTCTCTAGTTAAGGGTGACTTATGTAAGAATTTTCTTTGTGGATACCGTGTTTCAAGATGTTTCAATATGATATTGTTCGAATGTATATTCTCAACTTGTCGCACAAGTACATAAGTCTTTCATGTTTCCCTTTTAAACATTTGTTTATCTATTTTCATCATATATCCCTTCTTTTCTGATTTCTCACCTCCATAAGGAAATTTCTTTGGAAAGAGGAATCATACGAGAAAAACACATATATATATATATATATAAGTTGATGACTCCAAGTTTTTGAAAAGAATTAAAACACATTCCTTAAACATTTAAGGGCCATAATAAATGAAAATTTTGATATATTGGGCTTGCTATATTCATTTTCTCAAAATGCTTATTTTGCTTGTAAAAACATCAATTTCAAAAGCATTTGTTTCATCAATTTGTGTCATGAATTTTCAATTATGCTTTAATTTTTTTTACGGTAGTATAGACAAAATGAGGCGTTTGGGGAAATGGTACGGTGACAGTGCGATGCCCCATCACAGTTTTTTTGTTTCCCAAAACTTTAGTTTGCTAGTTCTTTTAAACAAACAGCGGTTGAAAGCTACGTTTTACGATCGTACAAAGTTAAGTGCGTTGGCTGTGAAAAAAACTATGATTTGACATTTGTAAATTTTTTTGGTCAATAGCCACCGTAAGTTTTTGAACAAATTCCTCTATAGCTTCATTAATGTTTTTGAACAAATTTACGGGCCAACCCCCGCATGTAGCTAGTGGTGAGTAATTGTGCAATTTGCAATTTGATATTTCCTTACTAGATTAGATAATGTAGTAATTTTACTCCTCCTCCCTCATAATTCATTTCGCCCAATTCTTAAATATGAAAATAATAAGAAAAAAAAATGATTGAATTTCCACTTAATGATTTATTTATTTTTAATATTGTGATTCAAATATTATTTTAAGCTCAAATTGCTGATTTTTTTTTTAATTTTGAAATAATTTAGTCATGAATATTATTAATTAATTATTTTCTTGAATTATTGTATTTTAAATGAGACCCATTGATATATGAGAAAATGACCAAATGCTTCGAATCAAATCACTGCTACCGCACTTTTACGTGCTTCCGTTACGATACGGTTAACTCCGATATTTCCGAAACGCGGTCCTCCTAACCAGGCCGTTACGGAATTAAAGTGGATATATTTCAAAATTTCAGTGGCAATATTGTAATAAAATAGATATATGGTAACACCGACTTTACCCTTCAGAATTTATCTTTTAGTTCCAATTTTCTATATTCGGCTCGCCACGCATCCCTTTCTCCCACTCAGTGAAGCTTGCTTCAAGAGCAGCAGCTTCTGCTTAAATTATCTGCTCACCCTTTTCTCTTGCCTTTCTAGGGTTTCCTCCGCCTCCTCCTCCGTAATAATCGATCTCGATCTCTTGTATTCCCATCCCATGTCACGCGGGGTGCTGGAATCTGAGAAGATTCTCCCGTGATTCGGTAATCTACGCTTTTTTCTGTGCTGTTCTGGGATGAAAACAAACTTCGATCACTGCTTTCCTTGTTTTTCTGAGTGTGTGGTTTTTGAGTGTTTTGGATGAATTAGGTTGGTGTTTGTTGAGGAAGAAGTATGTCTTCTTCACGGAGTGGGCCGGAGCAGCAGCCACCTCCTCGTCGGCTGCTCCGGACTCAAACGGCGGGAAACCTTGGAGAGTCGATCTTTGACAGCGAGCTCGTGCCATCGTCACTTGTCGAGATCGCACCCATTCTCCGTGTGGCCAATGAGGTCGAGGCCAGCTATCCCAGGGTTGCCTATTTATGTAAGTTATATTCTTTATATGGCGGTTTCTTTTTTATATATTTTTTGAAGTGACGGATTCTTTGTGCTGATTTGTTTCTCCAAGTGTGTGCCGACTGATATAGTGAATAATCGCATTGTGCATTTTATATTTGTTAGCTTTGTAAATTCTCTGTTTTTACTTGTTTGTACTTTAATTTTCATGTGCTTTTAGGGTCTTTTCCTTTCCTAAGGCTAGCTAGGATTAATGAACTTTCAACTTTGTTCTACTGGTATTGTTGAGAAAATTAGAGAAAGACGCTTATATTATTTGAAAGCCATCGTATATGTGATATCTTCATATTGTCTTTAGATTTTTTGTCCTTTATCTTTGCTTGAATATTTTCATATTTTGACACTACTTGCAAAATCTAGTTCTTTACAAGAATAATTTTGATACCGGAACAAGTAGGGAAAACAACGGAAACACACAAAACAAGCTTTTATTAATATATAGATAAGAGTTATAACATGACACAAGCAGAAAATAACAATACCAAAACATAAGACGGCACAAGCAAACACCTCTCAAGTGTATTCCTAGGGCGCTGGAGGCCGGTTAGGGGGATCGGGATGGCTAGCGGGGGTGGTGGTAGCAAAGGCTAGGTGAGAAACTGCAGGAACAACTAGACGACTGGCTGTCCTGTGCAGCAACACCGAGAAATTGGGGCATAATTGGTATGAACAACAAAGGTTTGCTGTCCCGATGCGGAGGCATCAAAGACAGGTTGATCGGAAGCTATGTTAGCAAAGATGCAGGCGGTTTGGGGTGGCGGGAAGGTGCTGTACAGCAAGGTAGGACTGCAAGTATGGGTCAATTGGGTGCTGGGAGGAATTCTGGGAAGGCGGACAACAATGTTGGATTGTTCGAGAAGGGCGGTTGAGTGTTGGTATGGAGTTGGGGGAGATAGACATCGAAGGGGAGGGGAGGAGAAAAGTTAGATAAGGGTAAAATGGAAGATACAACACCACCTCAGAGTAGGATACAACCGGAGCATCACTACATCCTCAATTACAACCCTACAAAAGGGGAAATGATTCCACACATGAAATCTGAAAGCAAATACAACAAAGATCGAAAACTCCAAGCATAACACTATAAGAATTCAATATTAGGACTTATTTTAGGCAATATTTAAAGTAAGAAAAAAGTATAAAAATAAAAAGAATTCAAATTAGACATTAGTGAATAAACTAATAGATTTTCAGATTAGACAAGGATGAGTAAAATAACTCAGAATTTCAGAGAATTGGTCAGGACTTTTAATAGAAAAGTACTAATAGATTTTTAGATTAGGCAATGATGAGCAAAATAAATCAGAATTTAGAATTGGTAAGAAATTATAATAGGAAAGTACTAGAAAGGAAAGAGCGAGGGGAGAGAAAGGAAAGGGAGAGGTGTAGGGTCGACAACTCCTCCCCTTGGGAACTGTTTGGTCCAACAAAGTTGGACCAAACTCTCCAAGCCGGTCCTCCATAGCCCCGGCGTCATATTCCTTAAGGAGGATATAATCTTCTTGCTTAGCATCCCACCATACATCAAGGATGTGAAAATAGTTTAACCATTCATCAAGCACGTGAAATGGACTATGATTGAACAACATATAAAATAGAGGTGTAAATGAGTACAACTGAGATTGAGCTAGGCGTAAATCAAGACAACTTGATTAGTTTGTAGTTAGCTCTAATCTAAGCTCGAGTTTGACTCGAGCTCATGAGTTGAGCTCGAACTCGACTCAATTAATGAATGCTAGGCTTGATCTCAAGTTAAATTTAAATCGAACTTACCTCAATTAGTCTGGTAGCTTAAATTTAAGCTCGAGCTTGATACGAACTCACCTGCTGAGCTTGAACTCTGCTTGATCAATGAATGTTAGTCTTAGTCTCGATTGTTAAGAAAACGAGCAAATCTTAAATGCTTAATTATCTGTGTTGTAGTGTGTTCAAATCATTTTTAAGCTATGTCGAAACCACATTTGACTCTCATTCAAACCTAGATCAAACTTTGGTAAAACTACGCTCGAACCTTGATTAAGGCTTTTCCAAATGTTTCTTGCTTCATGGCCGAATTTTAATTGAATCATGTTCAAATCACACTCTAACCTTGGTCAAACTTGGCTTGACGACTGTTGGAATTATATTTGAACATTTCTCGAATTGTGTTTTTATATTGCTCCTACCATACTCAAATATTTTTTCAAACAAATTTTTTTGGGCTTCGAACGTAGTCTACTAATAACTTTTAAGGGCTTTGACCCGACCCGTAATTACAGAGATATTTATGTGTCCGAGTATGAATAAAATTTAATCCAATTTATATTTAGCGGGTAGTGAGAACAAATGTAATATTATAAAATTCAGATTATTAGTTTTCTCACCAGGGGTACTACGCAAGCATACATATCGTTTAAGTAATATATAATTTTTTTTAAAAATCTCAGTATCGATCTCACATAGAAATTAAAGGAAAAAAGTAAATTTAGGAATCTTAACTTTAAAAAATCTTTACTTAAGACTGCAAAAAATTATTTAAAGTAGTTTATGTATATGTAATAAAGTTTACTAATTCCTACAAATACAAGTTAAAAATAAATGCAGAGTTTTTAGAGATTTCAAGATATATATATATAATTTTCTCATTGCAAATAATTCATAATTAGTGTGGGATTTCAAATGTTTAGAAGTTTAACTATTGTTTTCTGACAAAGAGGAGCATACTTATTCTTTACCTCTTCCGAGCATAAAGAGTATTGGCTAATCTAAAGATGGTGTCGACATGTATAACAGTGCTAAGTAGGTTCTAGTTTCCTACTTTTAGATTACCTACTGTGCCCTCTATAGAACATATCAGAGACCCTTAATTCCAAACTCTAGACCAAATTTATAAAAAAATCTAACATGTCACTCTAGAAATAATAAATTCTACACCCATCAAATTTTATTTCCTTATCTATTTGCACTCCCCCTCGGACGATTGCCATGACTCTTTTTAAAGTGAAATGTGATACTCACTAGTTAGAAATCTTAGCCTTCTCGGGTCTTTTATGTTTCTCAACAAATTTTAATAATAGAAGTGACCAATTTGTAAAGTAAATGAAGGACCGGTGAAAGTACCATCACAAATTTTGGAATAAAAAAATTTCTAAACAAATCAAAACCACCACTTGATTACTTCATATTGCAAGGAGGAAAAAGAAAACAACTCAGAATACATGAGGATAACAAAACAAAACATATTTATAAAACTTAAATTCAAAGTACAAACTTGGGCATATTTTTTCTTGAAAAAAATCAATAGAGATACTTCTCAAATTATGTGAATTATGCGGCATATAAAATCAAATTTTTCTTTGAAATTGATTGAAAAATTTAAGGTTGTGGGCAAATGTCATTAATTGGTTATAACTATTACAAATTAATTGTTTAGCACGATGAATTGTTTATTCGTGCTTCAGTAAACTCAAACTCAATTTCATCTAACATACTAGCTGGAACTCAAACTTGAAGCTTGATAAACTCAATTTGCAAGCTTGTTAGAAATCAAGCATGAGTTGGCCTGCTAGCCGACCTGACTCACGTCCACTTCTAATATAGAATCTCTTTCTGCAATTCAAGTTACTCATTTGTTTCATTAATCAAAATTATGCAACATATCCTAAGTTTCACCATGAGTCTATGTATTTAATTACGGCCCATTTGAAGGTATTCACACTTTAAAATTACAACAGCTTACCATGTAATTAGAGCTATTCCCTAAGAAAATTTTAACGTTTTAATTTATGATTACGTAATATTAAAATTATTAAAATTATTTTTGATGCTAGTATTAGTGATGTTAAAATGAATGAGCAACTTTGACTTTGCATTTGAACTAGTTTCACTAAAATTTAATTAGTGTGGTGTCTCTTTTTAAGGAAGAAAATGGTCCATCTCTGTACATACATGTCAAAGCACATGCACATGTGTGAGGGATACTGTAATCTATGTGTAAGGACTTTTATACTATGATTGTAAATTGGAATTTGGAGATAAAAGTAGAGTTAGAAATAAAGTAATAGTTTTCTATTTGAGTTTAAAATGTGAAGAGAAGAAAAAAACGGGAAATGGAAAAAGAAAGAGGCACCATCTGTTTGAAGGATTTTGTTTTTTTCCCAAAATAAGTAGAAATGGAGCGGAATAAATTCATATAAGTGAACTTTTAATAATACTCAAAGATACATGTTTATTCTCTTTTTATTCTAATCCATCTTTTTTCTTATGAGGGCATACATATCAAATTAGTTATAATATTTATCTTCCTTTTTTTCTTTCAATCGACGATTAAGAACTATATGAATAATTTTCTTCTTTTAAAAACTCCAACAGAAAGAAAAGAATGTATCTTTTCTTTTTTTATTTTGGCTAACTCTCTTTTTCCTTCCCCGGACTCCAAGGCAGAGTCTCAAGTTCAATGAGCAGAACACATCTATGCTTCACAAATTTGCATAAAAATTAATATGCAAATAATTTTCAATTTCTATTGCATCATGTATTATCGAAGGCATCAGCATGAAGGTATACAGCATTTAGACATTATTAGGATGCAAGAAAAAGGCACTGTATAGTGTTTATTATATTGAGTTTGGAAAATATATTATAACCGATATAAAGTGAATATCTTTTACATGAAAAATGATGCTAATCCTTTAACAGCTAGAATTACCTAAGTGCATATCTCCTTTGAATTCTATTTAGCATCCATTGTGTAGTAATTTCAGGACTCCATATATAATACAGAAATTTGAGATGCACATATTCATACTGGATGAATATTGTCCATTTCTTCTCTAGTATTTGCTAGATACAGGATAACATTATTATGAATGTGTTCCCAATTTTTTGCTGTTGTGCCGTATTGCCTAAATTTTTTGATGTTGGAAGATCTTATAATTCTGATTAATTTATTTTGAAGGCGAGCATGGAATTTGACTGATAATTGCCTATGCAGTATAACTTAAAATTAAATTTCAGTTCATAATCAGTCAAATATTTTTTTATTGTATGATTCCACTAAGTTAAGGAAGATAAGGAGGGAAAGGCTTGCTAGAACCATAAGCTTATGATAAGACATTGACAATTTGTCCATCATGTAAATTTAGTTTGATTGATCAGGGTCTTTCTAGAATGTAACAGTAGTGTCCACTTGAAATTCTGCACAACAAAAATAATAACGGGTTGAAAGATAGAGTTAGGAAATGGCTTTACATTAGATCCTTTCTAGCGATTTATGTGACTTGCTTTTTGCAGCAATTGACACTATTGGGAAAAAAAGCTCTTTAGGAATATGATAAATGGAGGGATAAAGGCAAGATCAAGTGGTGATCTTGAGGGCTGTGCTATATAGCAACCCTTTTATGATTCCACTAATTGTTTAATGGAGGAAGGAAAAAAAAAGCCATTTTGAACTTTTGCATATTGTTTAGCTAAGACCTCAACCTTTGAACGTTAAATATGGTAGCTATCTTTTTATGAACCAGCCATGGTCATTGATTTCTTTTGTTTGGTTTTGTAATTCATGCTATGTAGCAGTTTCTTGCATGTTATCTGATACCTAGAGCTTGTTTGTGACCGAAAACTGTGTATTGAACATTTATGTGTGGTCAGCTTTAAAGCACAAATCATTCTACTTAGTCAAGTCTAGAAAGGGATCCAATAAAAAGCTGTTGGATCAAATCTTCAATTGAATAGCGACTCAGATGGTGTCATACCATCATTTATTTGGCTTTTTGATTTATGTTATGTAGACATTGCTTGTATTGTATTTAATACTTGGAGATTTTCTATGTACCTACTGATGAATTTTTACCCTACTGATCGACAGGTAGGTTCTATGCTTTTGAAAAAGCACACCGATTGGATCCAACATCAAGTGGGCGTGGTGTGAGACAATTCAAGACTGCTCTGTTGCAAAGACTTGAAAAGGTGGGTTATATATATTTTTCTAGTAACGACGGATATGCACCAGCTTATTTTTTAATGCTGAAGCTTATATTGTTTGAGATGCTTCTATATAATGGTTCTTTTTTTAAAATATGCATTCGAAAGGATTTTGCTTTGTATTGGGAGTTTTTTGTTTGGCTTTATAGATTGTTTATGGTGTTCATTATTAACAATTATTGTTGGGGATTTTCATTAATTTTTGTTTGCACTTGCTTGGTTCATAGTCTTTGGTTGCTAAACAGTGGAAATTCAAAGTGACAAAGATTGATACAAATAATTGAGTTGGCCAACTCCAGTGACACCGTTCTAGGATTCCTTGAAGGTGTTTTAGGATTGAATTTAGTGAGGAGAGATTGTGGAATGGCAAGAAAAAATGGATATGTGAACTTGTCGGGCATTGGATGGGAACTAATAGACTTTGATGGTTGGCTAAGTTAGACAGCAGACAACAGGGAGGATGATGAAACAGTGATTTCAATAAGGAAGAAAAATAGGCTACAAATTTCCAAATATGAGAAAATAGAGAGGCAAAGTCTCCAAATAATATAAACCAAAGAAAAAGTACCAAATATTGTTTTAAGAAAATGACTTGCCCTTTATAATTCAAATTTAAGTGAAAATGAACAACACAAGGACCAGTGGTCATAATGATAATTAACCCAAACAACAATAGAAATGCAAATATTGTTATCAAAAGCAGATATGCGATCATAATTAAGCATATTTGAAAGGGAAATTCAACGAAAAAAAAAAAACGTTACTAAACTATGTCCTAAGGTGATGGTCAGATTTGGTGAATGGACTGCATGAGGGTGGTGAGGCGGCGGATGGGTATAGGAAGAAGGGGAAGTTGCAGTTGGCTGCGATGAGGAAATATGAAGTTCGCTTGGCTGAAATCATTGGAAAAACGAGGAATCAATCACTTGTTGTTTCAGGCGACTGTAAGGAATTGACTTGGATTGTAGGAAGAATAGCCGGAATTGTTGTTACGGGCAGTGATTGTGAGGTGCCGTTGGGAGCGAGGAGGGGCTTAGGGAAATAGGTGGTTGGTCTACAGGAAAAAGTCTTCAAGGCTGCTGTTTTGTGTGAGTGCAGAGAGGAAATGGGAAGTATCTGCGAGAGTAATGTTTTTGAAAATAAGGAAACAAGAGATAAACACCGCCCCAGGTTGAGTTATAGTCGGAGCGTCTTTTCGCCTTTGGATACAACTTTAGAAGGGAGTAATCGTGCGACAACTACTGTCTATACTGAAAACCAAGAATAAAAGAAAACCTAAGGCAAAGGAAGCAAATATGTAAGCCTTAGATAATTGTGATTGGGCCTTGTTTTTTAGAGGAGGTGCTAAAACCTTGGAAAGGAACTAGTCGGCTCTACCCTGACTGGATCAATCGGTCGAGGCATGTAAAATGCAAACGGAGCTTGAACGTCTCTCTTTGCATGCCCATATCGGTCTCTCGGGGTTGGGGAAGCTTTGATCTCTTCCTGTAATGTGGAGTTATATCAAGTACGTTGAAGGTGACAGAGTTGCTGTAACCTTCCGTGTTTGAAGGGTCTTTGACTACATCGATAAGAGCATCAGGATTCCACTGTTGATTGCACTGTCTCTCAAAACACCTGAATAATTTTTCCCATTTGCGAGCAATGATTCATGTTAGCTGATTTTCTGGGGGTACACTGCAGAATTGAACCGAGCCTTCCTGCCAAGTATACTCTGTTGAATCCTCTAAAAGCTGACCAAGGTCGGCTTAGCATGATCTGAAGTGAGGGTAGTCTGAATTTCCCCAAACGATGGTGGTCATGAAGGTAAGCTATGGAGCAGGATGCCCTGAAACTCTTTCTATAATAGTCACCCTGTGTCTGCAACCGACTTTTCTATCTTGCGGTCTCCATCATCATGAAGACTGATCCACCTGATGCTTCTTTGCTGGCAAGTGTACCTGTAATCTTGGAGTTCATAGAAGGCGTAAGGACAATGAACTTTGAGTATGTGTTCTTGTACCTGTCAAGCCGAGTCCTGCAATCAAACTTCCATGACCTTCCCAACAAAAAGTGACAAACATCCATGAGCATCACGTTGCACCACACCTGATCCTGTTGCTTATTCCCAATTGAAAACTCCACGTGACATATTCTGTGAATGCCGATTCTGTTCTTCCTCAACTACGTCAGATTAGAGTGTCTTTGAGTTGTGAGGCTCAACTTGTCCACCAGATGCGTTGATGTTGTCTTTTTGCTGGTTCATCTATCGATGATGAGACTGCATACATTTCTCTTCACAGTGCAACAACCAGCAGGTGTATAACATGTTGTGACAAAGCTGCTGCTGAACCTTCGTAGCCTTAGTTTATAAAGCCTGTTGAACCACAACCATCTTGCCCTCATTTGGTGGAAGATGATGCTCACCATTTTCTTCAGCAGCGTTTTCGTCCCTAACCACCTCTGCTATGCTCGGTAAATGAAACAACTCGTCTTGTCAGGTAATTGGAAGCGATGTGCCAAAATATATGACATTTGAAGCATTTTCTGGTCGGGACTGTTGTGGGCGAGCTATTATTCTCAGGCATCTCATTCTAAATGGCTTGTTCTTCTCCTAAATATTCTTCTTGACTCCCTGAGATGTGCTTTTGTTGATGTCTCCAAATAAGGGTGGCTGTCTGAATGAGGACAGATGCCTGCTATGTTTTGGCTATCTCTCCACCTCTGGTGCCAATGTCTGGACGTCACCCAAAGACCAGTAAGACTATAGTTGGGCCACGTTACCATTGGCGGGTTTGAAGCCTCCCAAGTAAATGGTGACATGATCTGTCCACTTTAGAAATTAGCGTCTAAACATCTGGTTTATAGTGAGCTGGTAGATATTGACACCGCATCTCTCATTTGATCTTAGACCATTAGTGATTTTTCTCTTCCTTTCTTGCTGTCAAAAAATCTATAAGTTCACCCACCAATGAGATGCACTCTTCCTTGCAGGCGGCTAGTTTTACCATTTTATTTGAAGGGACGTCCTAGCATGCAAAGACATTCCAAGGCCCAAATATTTCAAGTCAAATCTTCGGTTAAAGGCTCTTCATCATTGGAATTCACATGATGGAAGAGATTCACTCCATTCTATGATCTAGCAATTCACCATTGTGGCTACGGGTGTCTCGTCCGGATGGTCTTTTTTCCTCAATTTCATTGAGCTGTTGTTGCACTCAAAGAAGTTGTCGCCTCATTTCTTCCATGGTAAACTCATTCGACTATTTTCTCCTCGGTGGCATGAGAATGATTCAGGTGTGGGTAGGTGAAAGGACATGTGTAGGGGTTAGGGCTGTCAATTTGGCTCGTTGTTCGTGAACAGCTCGTGTTCGGCTCGTTAAGTAGCTCGTGTTCGGCTCGTTCGTTAAGCCTAACGAGCCGAACACGAACAAATTTTTAAGCTCGAAATGTAAACGAGCCGAACACGA
>NEWO01000010.1:1940127-1981222 GCA_003013225.1 Phalaenopsis aphrodite | reverse complement strand
GCCGAACACGAGCCGAACACGAACACGAATATTTAAATCGAGCCGAACACAAACACACTGTTCACGAGCCGATTTCGAACACGAGCCGATATCGAACACGAGCTATTTCGAACGAGCCGAACACGAGCCAAGCCTGAGCTCGCTCAAGCTCGGCTCGTTTACAGCCCTGGTAGGGGTGTTATAGGACGAGAAAGAAAAAATTCGATGACCTGATTAAAAAATGAGCAAAAAGGAGGATTTTTGTGTGGAGGTGTGGTGGGTTTGGGTGGATGATAAAAACTCTAGGATAGAACTAGGATTAACCCAAACCACAATAAAAAAAAATATTATTACTGAAAGCAAATAAATGATTACCAGCAAACACACTTAAAAGGAAAATTACAACTAACAAGACTCAACTCAAAATAGGCCTCGATCCATGGGTGGTAGAGGTCGGCTAAATGGTTGAGGAGCAGAGTTAGGTGGCTGAAATGGGTTGGGGGTGGTTGGGACAACAAAAGAGGGGATGGAAACACGCTGGCAGTGAAGAAGAGGGCCAGGACCGCGAGGGAAGCAAGTGGGTGGCAAGCAGAGCAGTGGGGCGCTGTAAGAAAGGCTGGAACAACAGGAAAACAACAGGTTTGCTGTCTTCTGAATGACAACAACAAAAGGGTGAAGCGAGGGATTGCAGGACAACAAGGGACGACTGTTCGGGGCGGTGGCAGCGAGCAAGATGGGCTGGAATGGGAACACTGTTGTGAAAAACGACAAAAAAGTGCTGTTCGGGGCAGGTGCAACGATGGAGGATGGTCGAGAGGGCGCGGGGAAGATGTAAAATGGGATAGGAAAGATAATCACCACTTCGGCAGAGAGATACAACCGAAGAACCACACAATATCTTGGATACCACACTTGAAGGGAGAAAAATGGACGCCTGCAACTATCGTAAACAAAACACGTGAAAAACTGAACTTAAAACATCAGGAGTACAAATATATAGTAAGTGGATAACGGGTACTCCGGTAGTGGCCAAGAGGACCTACCGATTTCTTGGGAGGGAGAAAACCTAGACTAGTTATGTCTAGGCAAAACAGCGGGGCACAACATCTTTCGCGGGTCACGCCTTTGTTTGCAAATCGCGTGTCTGGGGCTAGGGTTGCTCCCACGCCAAAAGGTACCTGGAATAGATTAGGGATTAGAGGGGTAGTTGGCAACTTGATTATTTGTTGTTATCTCATTCTTCTAAGGGGATGTTTGGTGCGATACTTTTAACTGGATTTAAGTGTGGATTTAACGTAAATCCAACCAAATATCATAAATGGGTTAGATAAATCTTGGTTAAGTTAGATCCAATTTTTACTCGTTTTGTTTATTAAATCAATTTATTAGTTGGATTTAATGAATTTAGCTTAAGGAAAAAAAAAAAAAAAAGATTACGCTAAACACATCAAATGGATTTAATCTTAACTGAACCAAATATTTTTTTGGATATAATAATATTTTAGATTTGATTAATCCGGATTTACTGGGTTTAATAAATCCTACTTACTTAAATCCTACTAGCAGCCAAACACTCCCTAAAAGTGATTTAGTGTAATAAGTTGCCTTTGCTCTGATAATCTCTTGCTGTAGGTTTTGGAAATGCGTCTGCAATAGTTAGGGGGTAGAGGGTAGTTGGGAACCTGATTGTTTGCTGTAATCTCATTCTCCTAAAAGTGATTTTGTGTAATAAGTTGTTTTTGGCCTTGATAATCTTTTGCAGTAGGTTTTGAATGGGACTCTTGAAACTCGGCAGAGATTATTGTTTGCTAGAAAACTTTGTCTGGTTACTTGTTTCAAGATTTCTTGTGCCTTGGATGTGGGAATTATTTCCCGTAGTTTCTAAGTTGTAAACCTGGATGAAGAAAATTTTTTGCCGTCAACTTGCCATTGCCTTATTTTTCACTTGGATTGGAATGAAACATCAACTCCAATCAAAATACATACTAATATACTATAAAAGTAAACTATTTGAGCAATTTTGAATTCTCAAAGCAGGCAATATCTGAACATGTTTTGAGGAACTTGCTATGCGTTCTCATAGGTTGAGCTTTTGGTATTAATATTTAAATTTATTAGTTAATTTATATGCACATTATGGAGCCTTGGAAATTTAGTGCCATCAATATTCCCATATTGCTTTGAATATTGTTAATTACTTGAATAAATTGTCTGCTTACATGGCCTTTACACTTCCCATCTTATATGATAAGGACGTAAGGTTTATTAGTTTTGAAAAATTTTATGAAAGTTTTCAGGATCTGACCAAAATTTCCATTTGCATTTCAAATTCAGGCAGATGGATAGACGAAAGTTGTTCATTAAAGTATGAGAAACTTGTTATGATGTTTAGGAAAAATTGATTTATTGTTACCTACGATTGAATTTTCTAGCACTACCGATGGAAAGTCACTACTTAAACTGTGGATGATGCATCAGAAGAAAAAAACTCGATGGATCTTATATCATTGCCAGTGAATGTATATTTTGCTATATCATTTGTTGAGCTTATGCGTAAATCAAATTTTGATATTAAATACAAATTGTTTTGCCAAAGAAATTATAAATCATGACAGGCTTATTGGAAATCACGGGAATATTATGAAGGTGATTACATGTTAGTTTATATGCACTTAATGCTTTCCACTGAGCATATTTTTGAAGCTCCATGCTCAAGCCTCAAGATCATGCATAATTCCAAAAAAAACGTGGATGAAATGGATATATTATCGATTTTCCTGCTAGTATAATTGGAATATGACTTTCAATGCCAAATATGTAATATATAGAGATACTTTGAGCATTTAAAGTGTCCAACAAGTATCGCTGCAATTTGAATTCTACATTCCAAGTTCCAATTTTGTTACCCGTCCCAATCTTAGTCTGAGATGTTGAGCAGATTTTGCTGGATGAGATGAAATAAGGTTCTTTAAGGGGCAAAATTATTTTGTTTCATAGAGTGAACCAGCCATTGAATGACCCTTGGATGGCTCATGACAAGTTGCAGCGCTTTTTTCCCAACCTTTTGGATAAGGCTGTTCAACATATCTTTTTGCCATGAGTCTCCTAGGGCTAGTCTGATGGATGATTTTTTTTTTTTAATGAAATATGATATTTGAGAAGCTGCCTTTCTCTCGTTTTTCCCCTCTCTCATTTGGTCCTTTTGTACTTATTACCTTCCTCTCTTTCAACTCGGTATCACTGGAACTCGGTATCACTGGATTTTTGTCTAGGGAACAATTGTTTTTGCTTCTTCCGAAACAGCTAGCTGTCTGCTTAAATCTTCTATCCTTTTATGGTGATTCAACATCTTTAGGACAATGAGCCCACTCTTAGAGATCGGCGGAAAGGCAGTGACGCACAAGAAATGCGAAATTTCTATCAGCATTACTACAGAAAATATATCGAGGCTCTCCAAAATGTTGAAAAAGCTGATCGGTGAGTTAGATATATTTTGTGATTTGTAAGTCTTCTAATGTTATTGTGAATTATTTTTAATTCCTTTATGCTAATCATTTGCTCCTTTTAGTGCTCGACTTACCAAAGCTTACCAAACAGCTGCCGTTTTGTTTGATGTCTTAAAGGCTGTTAATCTGAATCAATCTCTTGAAGTTGATAATGAGGCAAGTTGTATTTCTACTTGATTTTCCATCATTTAAGCTGGTATTTATTTGTTTATTTATTTCCAGCATGTTAGAATTTCTCCACTTTTAATTTTGACAAAAATGTTATAAAAGCAAGCTTCCAACATCTTCTCTCTGTTTGATGTTTACCATTTATTAATTGATTATATGTTGTCTTTTGTTTAGATATTGGAAACTCATAACAAAGTTGAAGAAAAGAAAAAGATATATGCACCTTACAATGTTCTTCCACTTGATCCTGATAGCGCTAATCAGGCTATAATGCGGTATCCAGAGGTTTTTTCTCATAACTCAAGTTTTAGGCAATGCTTTCAGTTTAACGAGGCCTTTATAGGATCTGATTACATTATGATCCTGCAGATTCAAGCTGCAGTTATTGCTCTTCGGAATACTAGGGGTTTACCATGGCCCAAAGAGCATGAGAAGAAACTAGATGAAGACCTTCTTGACTGGCTTCAAGCAATGTTTGGTTTTCAGGTGAATTCTCTGTTTGTTTTTTTTTTTTGGGGTTAATAAGTTTCCTTTTTGGCTTGCTATTTCATATTTGAACTTTTTTTGGGTTATGCCATGCAAATACATTTCATTTTATGAATTCTTTGAGTATGCAGAAGGATAATGTCGCTAATCAAAGAGAGCACTTAATTCTGTTGCTAGCAAATGTCCACATCCGTCAAATTCCCAAGCCTGAACAACAAGCCAAGGTCTTAGTTCCTTTTTTACTGTGCTTAAATAACTGTTTGTGTGCTATGCTATGTTCCGCTTTGATGAATTTTCATTCTAATATTGCTATTCTATCTTTCAGTTGGATGATCGTGCCTTAACTTTGGTCATGAAGAAACTATTTAGGAATTACAAGAGGTGGTGCAAATACTTAGATCGAAAGAGTAGTCTTTGGTGAGAATTAAGAAGCCTTTTTTTGCGACCATTTTACATTTGAAGTACTTGTAGTGTTGGTGTTTCGTTGTGGTTCTCCTCTTCAAGAGTTGATTTTTATTACACTGATATTTAATACATCATTATATTAAAATTCCAGGCTGCCAACCATTCAGCAGGAAGTACAACAGAGAAAGCTACTTTACATGGGTCTTTATCTTCTAATTTGGGGTGAAGCTGCAAATCTGCGTTTTATGCCTGAATGCCTGTGTTATATCTATCATCATGTGGGTTTCCTGCATAAACTTTGATTTATCCTATTTCCAGATGCTGTGTTTCTTTTGCCCCTTGCAAAATGAAAATAGGAAAAAAATAAATAAAATAAAACACCTTTTTGTTATTGGCTGTGCTTTATCTTAACTACATATACTAACCATTCTCTCCCGGGAAATTCATAGGATTATTTGTTCCAATTGCATTGGTTCATGTATTAAGCATTAGTGGACACTGTATGATATTGATCTTATGCTTATGCTGGCATCGATTTGCATCCTTGATTATCTGCTTTAGAATCTTTTATTTCTCAAAAGTGTTTGTCCTTTTTGCTAGATGGCTTTTGAACTTTATAGCATGCTTGCTGGCAATGTGAGTCCCATGACAGGAGAAAACGTAAAGCCAGCTTATGGAGGTGATGAGGAAGCCTTCCTCAAAAAAGTTGTAACCCCTATTCATGAAACAATAGCAAAGGTGCTGAAATATTGTTCTCCCCCGCTGCATCCTTCTCTTCTTTTAGTTAATTTTGTCTACTTCTGTAGTTATTTAATTCCCTTGATTAGTGCAGGAAGCTGAAAGAAGCAAAAGAGAAAAATCAAAACATTCTCAATGGAGGAATTATGATGATTTAAATGAATACTTTTGGTACTAATAACAAGGAGTTTTTAATTTATATTCTCTTATTGACTTTTTCCCTGCACGTCAGTTCACTATTATCTTAATGATATGCAGGTCGGTAGACTGTTTTCGTCTTGGTTGGCCTATGAGGGCGGATGCAGATTTCTTTTGTCAACCTCATAAATATCAAGTTGAAAAAAATGGAGTAAGCTGGTTCCTATCTAATTTCATTCAGTATTTGCGGTTTGTGCGCATATTATAGATGTGTAATTGTGAATTAGAACTATGAGTGAACTTTATCATTTCTTACTCATATTTTAGTTTGCTAAGAGTAGCATAAATTTATTAATATATTTTAAATTTTCTTTGCTTAGGAGAACACAACCCCTGGTAGGGATAGATGGATTGGGAAAAGTAATTTTGTTGAGATACGCTCATTTTGGCACATATTTAGAAGTTTTGATAGATTATGGGCTTTTTTCATCCTGGCATTGCAGGTGATTTGATACATTTTTTATACTGAAATATAAAAGTTGCACTTTAGAATTTTATTAAGCTTTTCTACTTTCTTTGCAGGTCATGATTATCCTTGCATGGAATGGAGACTCGCCAAGTGATATATTTGATGATGGGGTCTTTAAACAAGTTTTGAGTATTTTCATAACTGCTGCTGTGTTGAAGTTAGGACAAGGTAAATGAAGCAATTTCTTAACTTGAAGTTGTGACAGAAGATGTGCAGATATGTTAAGACCGCATGTAGCTTAAAGAATAATGAGTAGGCTAATAAGTTTTGTAAAGTTTGGCAGGTCAACCATGATTGGATTGGGAATAGATCTTTGATTTTTTTTTACTGGATACTGACTAATTTTTATTCTGAATTTTTTCTTTCCACTGTTACTGAAATAAAAACAAAATAATGTTTTGTTTCATTTTTATTTTTTTATGTAAGTGTTTTGGCTGAATAAGCAATATTTTTATTGTCCTTGGTTATCTACACTTTAGATTTGATTGTTGAATTTGTAATGGTTATGAAACCCAACTGACTTGCCTTGGAATGTAATGAATCACGTGTGTTTGTCAATTTTGTTCATTGTTCATACCTGTGGTCTTTGGATTTGTACTAAATCAGATTTTTTTATTAAACTTGATTTGAATGCAGTTCTATATTTTTTTTGGGATATTCTGTTTGAACATTGTTATTTATAAGTTGATTGATATTTAAAATACTTTTATAGCATGTATTTTTGTTTTTTTTGTTTTGAAAAAAATTTCTAAGATTATTGTTAACAAGTGTGTGAAGTCATTGACTTAGGCGCGGGTGGATAGGGAGCCGTGGGACAATCCCGAGCTTCCTTCATTCTGACAGAATCGATATAGACCCTGGAGGGACGATCAATCCTTCCACCATGAATTGGTGCCTCTTTTTTCATAGGTTGGTCCAATCCTTGTTATCTAGGGCTTATATTGTGTTTCATATGTATGATATTTTTATTTTTCGTCAAGACTACTGCCGATGTCTTTTTGTTCCCGCCTAGGGTTGTATCCAAAGGTGAGAATGTGCTCTGATAATATCTTGAGGTGGTGTTTATCAATCATTTCCTACTTACCACTGCCCCTCCCTGCTGTCGTCGTCATCGTAGTTGCTGCTGCCACCCAAAAAAATAGCCCCTTTGTTGTTTTCTTGCAATCGACCATCACTCTCATTCTCTACTTCACCCTCCCCAAAAACCCCACCCCCTGCCTCACGCTCAAAATTTTTTCCACCTCACTTATGTTAAAAAGTTTCCCCCACCCTACAAACCCCTAAACCTTAACCATGCCGTCGAGAAGGCAATTGCCCGAAATTGATCAGGACTTTACCATGGGCGACAGAACAAATACTCGACTACGTATTACAACAACTTGAGGCCGTTGAGCAATGGATCATGGGTGAGGTCACCTTTGATGATAGTGAGATATGTGGAGGATAGCTAGAAGAATAACTGAACCCCTTTTGTAGGAATGACTTCAATGAAAAGGATAATCGACTCGGGCGTTTTAGAATTCAATATTAGAGGAAGCCGAGAGAGGAATTGCCTACTGGAGGGCACAAAGATCTGAGAGTTGAGGTGGATCTAGTAGACTTTGACGGGAGGATAGATCCATATGATTTTCTCAAGTGGATGCTGCTTGTTGAGTGGATTTTTGAATACAATGATGTGCCCAGTGACAAAAGGGTAAAACTCGCCATCATCATGTTGACGAGGAATACCTCTTTGTGGTGGAATAATCTGAAAAGGAAAAGACAAACGAAAGGGCGGGATAAAATCCCTTATTGGAGGAAAGTTGGAAGAATAGTTGAACCCCTTATGTAAGGACAACTTCACTAAAGAGGAGAATTGACCCGAGCGTTTCAGAATTCAGCATCAGAGGATTTCGAGAGAGGAAGTGCCTATTGGAGGGCACATATATCTGGGAGTTTGGTAGACCTATCAGCCTTTGATAGAAGGATGAATACAAATGATTAAGTTGATGCGGATTGTTGAGCGGATCTTTGAATACAAGGATGTGTCCGATGACAAATGTGTGAAACTCGCCGCCATCAAGTTGACGAGAAATACCTCTTTGTGCTGGGAAATCGTGAAGAGGGAAAGCAGAGGGAAGGGCGGGATAAAATTACTTTTGGGAAAAGATGAAGGAAATGCAACGACAATACTTACCCCCACCTTATTGTTAGGATATTTTCATAAAACTCCATTACCTGTAGCAGAAAGAGCAATCAGTGGAGGAATACATGAAATGTGAACTGAAAGTGATAGAAGAGCATTTCATAGACAAGTATTTAGAAAGCTTGAAGCCCGTCATCAGTAACATGATACAAAATCAAATTATTGAAAAATGAGAGATCTGTAAAGCTTAGCACTAAATGTGGAGAGGCGACAGAGGTACTCGCCTCAATTCAGACATTCCCCCATAGTGGGAGGCCCCAACAGAAGCAAATGAGAGATCTGCAAAGCTTAGCACTAAATGTGGAGAGGCGACAGAGGTACTCGCCTCAATTCAGACATTCCCCCATAGTGGGAGGCCCCAACAGAAGCACGCCTGGATGAGTAGGAAGGACTAGACAAGAAACTGACAAGGCTTATCATGGTGGAAAGAAGTTTGAGAGGAGTAGCACGCTTAGTACAGTTCCAACCTGGAAATGCTTATAATGCCACCTATGTGGCCACATTTCTTCTAGTTAGTCGATGAGCCGAGTGGTGTCATTCACCGAGTAGGGTGTTGTTGAGGAAATGGGTGTTGAAGAAGCGGTTAAGGATCGAGATGAGAAATTCCATACCTAGGGAGATGAAGGAAAAATGCTAGTTGTTAGAAGAGTTATGCAAGGAAACTCTAGAAGGATCACTTGTGGTTGAGTTGCACTATCTTTCGCCCTAATTGTACGGTGAGAGGAAAATTTTGCAGCCTCATTATTGTCAGAGGAAGCGGTGCTAACGTGGGTTTCCGCTTTCATGGCCACGAAGTTGGATTTGGCTACACAGAAATTCTCCCAACCGTCTCAGATTTTAACATCTGTTTGTTCATAGTAATAATATTTGCTTTTCCTATTATAATTTTTTTGTGATTTTTAGTTTAAACATAGTTATGTTTAAGTAGATTGATATTTAAAACACTTTTCTAGCATGCTTTTCTGATTTTTTTTTTTTTTTGAAAAGAATGTTTAAGATCATTTTTAACAAGTTTGCGAAGTCATTAAATGTGAATTTATATTGAATCGTTTGCATTGTGCTTAATGATTTAGAGTTTTTATATTGTTTGTAAATATTACTAAATGAGTTGGATTATGTTCGAATTTGGTTCTTTATCTTATTTTAAAGATGCTATTTTATGGCGAACCACCTAGTCGGTTTTTAGTTGTATCTATATCTTATGGTGCCATTTTGTGGTAAAGGCATATGATTATATTAGACTTGCGACATCCTTACTGGTGTAGGATCTTTGAGAGTGATAATGTAGTTAAATTTGATATGATATTAATTTTGCGAGTTTATGTTAATTTAAAATTTTCACACTTGGCAAACAAGCATTTAGTGTAATTGAATATTTGCTCTTACTTATGTACCATTAATCTCACTTGAATTTTTGAACTTTATATAAATTTTTGATATGTTTGATGTTTTTGCTTAAATTTTCGACTAATGTGATTGCATTAAGATTGGGGGTGTGGAGAGGGAGAGAGAGTATGTTGTGGAAATGAAGGTGTTGGTGATGGTTGTGCATCGATGATGAGCAATCTCTGCTGAGATGGGATTTTGCGAGAAGAGAAACTTAGAGAAGCGAACCTGTCTAGGATTGTGCGAGGTTTGACACTAAAAAGAGAGAGGTAGGAAGGTCCTAGTTGCATCAATTGGGGAGTTCATTGGAAATGTTGATTGCGAGCAGGGGTGTGGTAGTTGGAAGACTTGCGAGTGTATTGATGTGGGCTGGGTTTAGGAAGCTTGCGACTAGCGATGATGTGCATATGATATGGGACACATGAGTTTGAGCTGAGACGTGCATTAGTTGCGATGCCTGAGGCTCATAGGGTGAGAGCAAATGCAATTAGATATAGTGATGAGCATATCGTTGGGTATGATGGTCTGAGAGGGCAAGTGGTGGAGTAAGTGAAAATGATTGGGACTCATATTGTGGAAGATATTAGATTATAGAGAGAGTGAGAGTGAGAGAGAGGTTTGCATGTTGTTGAAGTGGGATGTGAGGTATGTTTGAGTAGTGGTAGGTTAATTTGTGTTATTTTATTTTTTAGCTGAAGAAGGCAAAATAGCGGATGTGAAGTGCGATGGTATGGTGTGCGTGCATGAGATTTCAAGGATGTGGGAATCTAATAAGGATTTTTATGATAGTTGATTTTATTTCTTATTTATTTTATTTAATTAATTAATAACGATAATGATAAAATTAAAATAGGATTTTAGATAATTGAATGAAAATTTTAAATACCTTAATACTTTTATTTATTTTTTTAAATCAATTGTTTATAAGTAAATAATCTCAATTGATTATAAATTAAATGTGATGCCGGATGGCTCTGCTGTTGCTGGGCAACTTACATCTTCAAACCTTATTGATAACATTACTGAAGGATCATTACCTACAAATGATAGTGCTCAGACTGGTACTCAGGTGAGCCTTGCAGCTCCTCATCTTCAAAAAACATCTGGAGCAGAGGCGACAACTCATACTTCACATACACTTTAACCTATTGTGCTCACAACGATTGGTAATCTCTCAAGTACGGTTCTACCATCTCATTCGAACGATCAATCTTCGGATAAGGAATGACATGTTTACACATTTAGGAGAAAGAAGAAGAATGAATGATACTTTGGTTACTTCGGGTAATGGTACATACCTCACAAATTTGTTAGTTTGCTCCCTTTCGAGAACCAGAGGCAGAGACAAGACTAAATTAGGGCGTCCCTAATTATATGTATTTTTTCTATTTTTGAAATTTTGTGTACGTTGTACCGTATGAGTTGAGTGTCTTCTTTTGGGTGCACTCACACAACATGTTGTATCTTTTCATATATATATATATATATATATATATATATATATATATATATATATATATATATATATATATATATATTAGAAAAGGCCAAAGGGCTAATATATTAAAGAGGAAAAAATACAGATATGTTGTATGAGGGGGCCTAAAAGAAGGCCCAACTCACACAATGCAACACTCAACTTCAAATAAAACAAAGATACAAAAGGATAAAAAACCAAAAAGCCACAAATGAGTGTAAAAGTGCTAGAGACGTCCCACTTTAGTCATCCCTTTGCCTCTTGTTCTTGGAAGGGAGTCGGCTAACAGATTGGTAAGGTGCGTACCATTACTTGAAGTAACCAAAGTATCATCTATCAGATTTCTGAGTTCAATTAGGTCTCCATTATTCTTCTTCCTCCTAGATACGTAGAACTGTCGTTCCTCATCTGAGGATTGACTCATACGATCAATGGAGTGTTCCAAAGGTGGTCAGACAGGTGTAGGCTGTTGCACATCATGTCCCCATGAGCCTGAGTAACAATAACATTTTGCTCGACTGGATGGGGCGGTAGTGAAGCAGTAGAAGTATTGCCACCTGTAATATCAGTGATAAGTTCTAGAGCATGTGAGGTCTGAAGAATCTCTCTCTGCCTTCACGATAGGAGGTTCCAAAGACGGGGGAGTTACAACATTGTGTGAAGACTGAATGATTGACATATTGCCTGCGAGGATAGTGACGTCTTCAGGGTATCATTTTGATAATCAATAATGTCAATAACTTGGAGCTAAATAGGAGCTGGATTCTCTGCCTCTAGTGGAGCGTTTTGTTTTTTTTTGTCTAAGTTGGGGGTGTAGTTGGTGGCATTGAGAACTGGAGTGGCCGAACATACGACAGTTCGAACAATAATAATGAAAAAATTCAATCACAACATTTTGCCAATATTCATGTTGTTGTGTGCCCAACTAAATCTTCTCAGAAGCGGATGAAGTAATGTCTCTTTCAACAAGTATTCTGGTTTTAGATGGGCAGGAAAGAATAAAGTAGGAATGTCCGTTTTATGTGGCTTACCATAAGTTGAGGTAATATAGGACAACACTTTTTGAGTGAAATAATGAAATTTTAGACCAGAGAGGCGAATCCAAACCAGAATGATTGGTGGTTCCGTCGGTGGGTCAAAATCTACAGACCATTTCAGAATCTTTATGTGTGTGTGTGTATGATGTGTGTGTGCACGCCCGTTTGTGTGAGCAAAAATAAGTGAGTTTAAAGTCGCTCATGGCTTAGTTGTAGTTTTTGTCTTGAGCTTATGTTCGCTGCAGTTCTTGCGCTTGTTAATTTTTCTCTTGTGAGATGAAAGTGGTATGCAATGTACTTCAAGTTGATATTATCCAACGTCTTATCTTTCATCCATTAGTTTTTTCATCGTGATCAATCAAATTGATCACCGGCGCCACTTTTTAGTAATTTCAATGCTCTTAATGCATGAATGCTATTTATTTCACATGAAGGGCCATGATTGGATTCTTGTTATGTATGTGATGCATTTTGAACTAGTTTCAGGTTTCATGTGACAATATGTTAGACATCCGTCCTTTTCATTATATTTGACTAAATTGAATTATGAATCATGCAAGGAAGTTAGCATCTTGTAGGAACATAATTTTTTTTGAATTTCTTCAAGGAAACATGATTAGTCTTTTTGGATGAAATGTCATGATTTGAAGGGTCAGTTCCTTTTGAAATGGGAATTGATGCATTTTCAATTTGACCTCGTGCAAGTTTCTACCTTTCTTAGATTTTAAGATTTACTTCAATTGTAGTTTGACTTTTACTTTTATATTTATTGTGTTCTTTTTTTACTCAGTCCTAGAAAGGGGAAGATTATACTCTACTTTCTATACTTGGCTTTCCGTTGCCTTTATTTTTTATTTTAGTGGTTCTGGTAATTACAAGGCTTGCTCTCTGATGTAGTATTAATCGTTGGTTTTAAGCTTTATGTTATGTATTTCAGTAAAATTTGTTATTTCTTTAGGATTAAATTGTGAAGGCTGCAAGTGAAATGCGTGTCAAGAGAAATGTGATTGCTTTTTTTTTTAAATTAATTTGAGAAACCTAAATAAGTGGTTTTGTTTGGCATACATCTAACTAACATAAGTGAGATGCACAATTATTTGTTTTAGGTAAAGCCCATAGTTGCTGCAAATGCAGATTATTGTCTAAATAAAGGCAAATCAATGCACCATCGCTATTATTTAGCATGTAGTACCTCTGGAAGTGGTAATGGAAGAAGTACCCTGGATTTGTTTTATATGGAGTTTCATGCAAGTTTAAACTCTCAATCTTTTATAAAGAAGTGTACCTTGCTTTAATTGTATATTCAGTGACCAGGTCGTTAACTTCAACGACAATTTTATGCCTGTTGTCACCGTTTTGCTTCTGTTGTTTTAATTAGAGAGGCTAGCATGACACATAAATTTCATATAAAAGGGTTCATCTGTACCTTGGTTTTTATATCTTTTTGAATGCTTTATTTATTGGCTTTTTTGTATTCTTTTGATTTCCTTGGTACATAAATATGATTTAACCTGATAAAACGCCCTATTTCCTACGGTCTAATTTATTATGGAAGTCATTGAAAGGTCCATCTCATATTTTATCACACGCCTTTGACATCGATATCCAACTAGTATAAGGTTTATGTAGAATCACTAAATAAGACCATTTAGATATTACAATCCAATATCTTTCTTATTTTGCAGCTGTCCTTGATGTTATTCTTAGCTGGAAAGCAAGACGAAGCATGTCTTATGCGGTTAAACTGAGATATATTTTAAAAGTTGCTTCATCTGTAGTATGGGTGATAATATTGCCAGTGACATATGCTTACACCTGGGAAAATCCTACTGGACTTGCAAGGACTATCAAAGGCTGGCTCGGGAATGGTCAAAACCAACCATCTTTATATATTTTGGCTGTGGTGATATATCTGTCACCAAATATGCTTTCGGCTCTGCTATTTCTTTTTCCAGTTGTGCGAAGGTTTCTTGAAAGTTCACACTACAAGATAGTGATGCTCATGATGTGGTGGTCTCAGGTACTAGAAGCTTCTTGGTTGTAGTTGCTTATACAGGCTTTTTTTTTTCTTTTTTTAATGAATTTGTATTTGTACTGGAAAGCAAGATCTTGTCATTGTTTCTATGGTTTTTTTGTTTAAACTATATGGAGACTTTTTCAGTCCTTCATTGTTAAAAAGGAAAAAAATCTCCCGTAATGCTTATTATTTCTATACTTTCAGCCTTGTCTTTTCATAGGAAGGGGAATGCATGAAAGCTCTTTCTCACTTTTCATGTAAGGAAATGAAATTTTGGTTATATATTTTGTGGTACAGTAGGCTACAGTTTCACATCTATGGCCAATTTGCCTTGCAGGTATACAATGTTTTGGGTGATTCTTATAGCGACAAAGCTGATATTTAGTTACTATATTGAGGTACATCAAATTTTCTGTTTATACTTGGGATGTTTACAGTTAATTTGACTATCCTTGCAATGATTTGATTGTTTCTATGGGTTAAGAATGAATAGATTGCCTGATTGATTGGCATTCGCTCCAGCCTTGATACAATTTTTTTCCAAATTGTTAAAAAGTTATTCATTTGGTACAAGTGCTGAAGTCTGGTTGGTATTCTACATGCCTAAGACATGCAGTTTTTAGATTTTTGGGTTCTAAAATGGAAATAAGATTTTTTTTTAATTGTTTTATGTATTGTTTCTCTATAACCAATACATAGAAAGTTTTATGTAGTATTTAAGATCTATTAAAAATAATGAAGCAACTCCTCATAAAGTTTGATTTGCCTTTCACACTTTGATAATTTTTCCATTATCATGATTATGTTAGGTCACTTTTAATGTGTGACATTTATGAGAACTTATCCATTAGCATTATTAAATTAGTTCACGCTTAAGATGTGACCTTTATGAGGAGTTGCATCAAGCGGATAAAGCCATGGAGTCTATTTTGCTAGAATGAAGAATATCTCTGCGGACGATAGTTCGGGTTATTCAGATCTACGAGTAAAGCAAATGAGAAGAACGTCTAATCTTTCACTTGGGAACTTTTATGATTGTTTAAATGCATTGATGTGGAACTTTTAAAAAGGGAGACATTTCTTTAGTGCAATGTCTCGAGTTCCATCAAAAATTTTTTGGTTAAGCTTGCTTAGTGAACTCCTTTTGAATTTGTACGAAGACGGCTAAATCTAGGTTTGTTAGTTGAAAGTTTACAATATGTTAATTGTTGATGGTTTAGGCTATCACAAATTATGTTCGAGCCATAAACAATTGAAACATGGTAGTTAAGTGTTATTATTAACTTGATGTTTTGTCATGGTCACCGACTCTAGAACTTGTCTGAGAGAAAGAACAAACTGATGGAACTAACTCTTGATTATTTGAGGTCCTCTTATGACACGGAGCTTATGAGCTGAATCATGTGGTTCAACAGTAGGGGAGCTAGTCCAACATGGAGGCTAGACCAGTCGGTCAACTATTGACTGGAACTACTGCCCGCCCCTTCCCCTTTTCCCTCCTATTTACCTATTATAAATATGTTGCTTGCAGAGTTAAGGTTTATTTTTGATCTTCCTGATTTCAATTTGTTGCCTCCAAGCGTTTTCCGCTGCTAGGGCTGTATCTGATGACAAGTGGTGCTCCGGCTGAATCCTGCTATGAGGTGGTGACGATCTTAACCTACTTCCTCCACTCACTCCTGCGTCAGGTCGTTATCTCATAACCGACTCTTTACCCTCCAGTTTTCGGCTTCCCCCACCCCCTCCCCACAATCTTCAGATGCTATTACTCGGCTTTAGCCAAATATTGATGTGTTATTGTGTTTTCATTTTAGTTTGAGTAGTGATTGTAACCCTAGTTGTTTTTTGCTTAATGATATTTGCTTTTTTTATGGTTTTGGTTAATTCTAGTATCATTTAGTATCAGAGCTAGTTTAACCCTAGTCATATCCTTGAGTTTTCTAGCATCTGCCTTACCCCTCTAAATTTTTTTTCTTTCCCATCCTCAACCACCACCCTTTCGAAATTTTAATCTTAATCATGCCACCACAGAGATATATTCTGGAGTCTACCCGGGACAAGATACAACCGTAGATCCGTCTGATTCAACAGAGGCTCGCAAAGATTGTTTATGGAAGCTAAGAGGAGATTATCCTCGATCGTGTTCTGGAGAGTTGAAGAGGAGACAATGATGATGATATAATCCGTTCCTTAGGGCGTACATCAGTGCCAAGAAATGCCGACTCCGTCGCTTCGGTGGCTAGGAATACCGGCCTCGTCGCTTTAGAATTAAATATCCAAGAAGGTAGAAAGAGGAGCACTAATGGAGGACACAAGGATTCCAACATCAAGGTGTATCTACCACAGTTTGATGGAGGTGTGTATCCAAATGATTTATCGACGGACTGCAATCTATTGGGTGAATCTCCAAATATGAGGAAATGCTAGAAGATAAACAGGTAAATTAACAACCATAAAGTTGAAGAAAAGCGCCTCCTTGTGGTAGGTGAACTTGCAGGGCAGAGGAAGAGAGAATGTAGTGATAAGACTACAAAGTGGGAAAAGATGTAGATGAAATTCCTTCCATCTCATTGCCGAATGGACATCTTTTTGAGACTCTACCACTTGTAGTAGAAAAACTTTTCAGCAGAAGAGTTCATAACATAGTTTGACCAGTTGCAAATGAAGTGTGAGTTGGTTGAGCTAGAGTAATACACCATAGCCTGGTACCTAGGTGGTTTGAAGCCTGCTATTTGAAATGTTGTGCAGTCACACAATATAGATCGTTGTGGGATGTCGTAACTTCAACCTTAAAGTTGAAAAGATAATAGAAGCAGAGCAAATATCAATCTCATTTACACAAGCAATAATCCTCATTCAATAGCCCTTAGTGAGGCAATCTTCTATAACGACTGATAAGAGCACCTTTGACGGAGTTGGCAAGACAGAGCAGGGAGTGATAAGACACATATGAGTGCAAAGAAGCGGAAATGGGTGGTTCGTTTTGTACAATGCATGTCAGAAGTGTTTCAGATGCCACAACTAAGGTTATATGCTCCAGTTGTACCACTAGCCAAGTTGTTTCTCTCACATATTAGGGCGTCATCGAGGAGGTGTTGGACGTGGAATCTAAGATAGTCTAGAGGAAGAACTTCAGCTCCAGGGTGATGAGGGAGAGATGTTAGTCATATGTAGAGTTCTATCGTAAGAGCTGAAAAGAGATATGTCATAGCTAAGGCACAATATCTTTCGCACCAAGTGTGGTGAAGCACAAGGTTTGCAGTTTGATTACTGACAATGAGAGTTGTGAAAATGTGGTGTCTGCTTTGTTGGAGACGAAATTGGGATTGGCCATGCAATCCTCTGTTATATTTCCCTAACTGGTTGAAGAAGAGAAATGAGATACGTGTAAATCAACAGTGCTGGTTGAATTTTCAATTAGGGATCCGGTACAATAGCAACTGGTGCATCGTGGTTTCGATGGACGCATGCCACATTTTGTTGAGGTGGCCATGACAGTTCAACCATGAGATTGAACACGAGAGCTTTAAGAATACTTACTCTTTTAAAAATGATTGGAAACAAATCATGCTATTATCTGTTAAGGATGTGAGAGGTGTAAACCACATAGATGAGACATTAGTCTCAAGGGCCACCTTCATAAAGTCAGTTCGGGATGCTCCAGTGGCAATAACATTGGTCCTCTAGAGGGAATTGAGGAGAGTGAGATACCAACACCGCTACAATGACTACTACATGACTTCCAGGATGTGATGACCGACAATATTCTCTAGGGATTACTGACACTGAGAGACATATAGCACACCATAGATTTCTTATCTGGATCAGTGTTGCTAAATTGGACTGTCTACATATTGAGACCTGTAGAGTAAGATGAGTTGCAACGATGAGTACAAGATCTAGTCGCGAGGGGATTGGTTAGAGAGTACCAGTCTGTGTGTTGTCCCTGCCAAATGACACCCCCTAATGGTACCCAAGAAGGACGGTTCGTAGCGAATGTGCTTTGACAATAGGGCCATCAACATGATCACCATTAAGTACTGACTTCCCATTGGAAGACCTCTTGGATTAGTTGCATAGAGCCACTAACTTTTCCAAAATCAACTTACACAGTTGGTACTATCAGATCAGAATGAGGCTTGGGGACAAGTGGAAGAATGCTTTCAAGACACAGGATGACTTGTGTGAGGGGACATATATGCTCTTCAGATTGCCCAAAATTTTTATGAGGTTGATGAATTAGTTGTTCCAAGACTACATTAGGAAATTTGTGATGGTATACATCGATGAGGCTAGTGGGTACTATCAAATCCGACTGAGGCTAGGGGATAAAAGGAAAACTGTTTTCAAGTCACAGGATAACTTATATGTGGGGACAATTATTTTCTTCAGATTGTCAAACGCGTCCAAAACTTTTATGAGGTTAATGAATCAGGTGTTCCGAGACTATATTAGGAAATTTATGGTGGTATGCATCGACGATTTTTTGGTATACAGGCGATCCGAGGAGCACTTACAACATCAAGGGCGATATTCGGGGTGTTGCGAGTGAAGAAGCTATATGCCCATTCAAAAAAGTGTCACTTTGTGATGGCCCAGGTATGCTTGTTCGGTTATTTGGTGTTTAGATTAGACATTCAGGTGGATCCTACAAAGATTGAGGTCATTGTGAGCTAGAACTGTCACTACCCAGCCACGGCTTGGAATTAACCAAGACGGGTACAAACGATTAGAAGTTGTGAAATAAATTTTCTATATTAATCTAGAATTCAACAATTGAAAGAGCCATTAATTAAAATAAATTAAAGCGGTACAATTAATGTCACCTCATTACTGGTTGCCCGCTTTTTCTATAAATATTTTCTCTTATATTGCTCGTCTTTTTATCAGATAAATTAACTTGAAAAGTTGGTTTAAAAATGATAGTGTACTAAACAAGCAATGAATTTTCATATTCATAAACTATAGTAATATAAAGAAGAAAGAAGTAATTTGCATGCCAGTTGAACTTTTTAATAAATCAATATAAATATTTGATTTTATTCAAAAAAGTTATTATATCAATAGTATGTCAATATCATTTTGTATTTATATAATTGTTATAGGAGCACCGTCTAGAAGTTTGTATTAATTAAAATACTCTAATATCAATATCATTTTTCATTTACGTACAAGTGTATATTAGTGTTCCCTCTCTAGTATCATCAGTGAGTGACTCAATCATAGTCAATCATGTACACACAAACATACTTCAAATCATTTCATCTATATTTTAAAAATCACCCAATAGCATGCATCTACAGTAAATAAGTATAATCATGCAAATCATTCACATTTATTTCTAAATGATAAAATTGAATAATAAAACAGAAAATCATATTCTAATTGCAGTAATAATCTATCTTAACTAATGAGATTCTAATGCGAGTGATTTAAAAGAAATGCAACATTTTTATCATAATTTTTTTAAAAAAGTACTCACTTTGATGATGGACAATTTTCTTGCTCTTAACTTGTATTGTTTATATCAAGTTATCACCTATAAAATATAAAATATTCAGTTAACCCTTAATTTTTTTTTTAAATTTAATTATCAATTATTGCTATATTGCACTTTTTTAAGATTTCAATACTTAAAAGTTTTAATTTTAATTATTGTAACTAATTTTAATATACATATTACTAATTTATACAAAAATATTTTTAGAATTAAAACCCTAACCTATTCTCAGGGCCGATACCTTTTCATCGATTCAAGAGGGGAACTTTTATAGCCTGTATCAAATGCATTTAAGTTTATTCATTTAAATAATAAACGCACGCACACGCGCGCGCACACACATACGCAATCTTTATAACTTAAATAAACTTTTCATGCACAAAATTTCTTCAAACCTCCCTCGGCTCAACCCAACACTCTGCGAGATCTTCTTCCTGCTTCCTCTTCCTCTGCACGACACCCACACCAACTCGAAATAGACGTCATTTCAAGCACCGAAGCAGCCCCTCTTCTCCTCCTCTGCGATGGTCCTTCCCCTCTTCTTCTTTTTCGTTGGTAGGCTACGTCACGTGTTCCTTCATCGCTTCCACTTTCGCTTCCCTTTGCACATGACAACTGAAAGCTCGACATAACTCCTTTATCCTCCTCTTCGACTCGATTCGACACCGACTCTATGCTCGACGTCTTCCGTGCCTCTCAACTCACATGTAAGTGAATCTTGCTTTGGCCGGTGATTTTATATGCGACATCGTCGCATAGGCTTCTGATTCCCTCATTTCAAATTAACTTCTCGCTTTTTCTCCCTCTTGTTCGGTTTCTTCTTTCGGTTTCCTAGCTTTTGCTTCCTTCTCGTTGTCTCCTCTTCTTCTCCCTTGGGTGACCAAAACGGGCCCGTTACAAGACTGCACTGTAGTCTTTCACCGAGGTGAGACAATTTCTGGGACTAATGTCATTTTATATGTGATTCATTAGGAGCTTTAGTATCATACCAACCCCTTGGCAAAGATTTTTAGTGGAGAGGAATTTCATTGAATAAAGACACCTCAAATAGTTTTGATGCACTCACGCAAGTGATCCAGGCACCATTCTCGACATTACCAAATTTCAACTTGCTGTTCGAGATAGAATATAATTCATTCGGCCTTGGGATTGGAGCAGTGCTAATCCAGGCAAGTCACATCTTTGCATTTTTCAGTGAGAAGCTAGATGATTTCAAGAGGAAATCTTTGACATACGACAATGAGTTTAAGCTTGCATCGGAGTCATTATCTATTGACAAGCAAGTTCACATTGTTCACTGACCATGAAATCCTGAAATTCTTAAACAACTAGAGTAAATTGAAGGCTCTTGGGTGGAGTTCTTAGCGTTCTAACTCGTGCTTAAGCATAAGGCGAGGGGAGTCAAAATCGTGTAGTGGATGCACTGAGCCGTCGTCACTTGCTAATCGCTGCGATGCGAGCTTGAGTTATAGGTTTTGAGGTAGTAATGGAGTTGTACAAGATAGGCAAGGATTTCAAGAAAATCTGGAAGCAATAGTAAGACTTTGGCATTAGTAAGGTCACATTGTCCAGGAAGGTCACATTGTAGGATGTGCAGGGCATTTTGGCATTAGTAAGACTTTCACACTGGTTCAAGAGATTCAAAAGCTCAACAAGGAGTTTAGAAAAGACACTAAGCAAAATCGTAAGTATTAGACATAAGCGAACAAGACAAGGAAAAATGTGACCTTTAAGAAAAGAGACAGTGTGGATCCGTTCGAAGAAAGAGAGGATTCCAGTAGGAGCTGTGGAAAGCTTAAGCTCATAACAGACAAACCTTTCAGAATGCTTCGAAAGCTGAATGATAATGCATATAAAATTTCCAGCCAGGGGATTATAATGTTTTCGCCACATTCAATACCGCGGAGATGACACCGTACTACAAAGACCAAAAAGCTTCATGGTTGAAGTGGAGGCTCTCCCACCCCCGGGAGACTGACGAAGGGTTTACTTGCTAAACCTTGCGATTCAGCAGTAAGGGAGTTGGTTCAATAGGGAGGCCGGACCGACTGCCCAACAATAACTACCTCTTTCCTCTTTTTATTTACTTATTATAAATATGTTGCTTGTTATGTTAGGGTTAAGTCTTGATCTTTCTGATTTTTGATTTCTGCTTTTAAGCGTTTCCCCTTGTCAATATTTTGAGCAAATAGGTTGAAGGTCTTTTTCTTTGCTTTCATTCCAATAAATAATAGTCTGTACAATCTATTTTAGGTAAATAATATTTTGTATAATCTATTTTAGGTAATTTAATTAATACATGTTTCTAATATAAATATTCAGCTAAAAGGAAAGAATCAATACAAATATAATATTTCATTCTTTGCAGCATTGCGAAGAAGGAAACTCTTTATTATGACTAATTTCATTTACTCCTGATTGATTTCCGACTCAAATTGGTGCTGGTTGATTAAGAAACATCAATTTGCTGACAAGAAACTGATGACGTTGTCGAGAAAGAGCCTTAGTAAATATATCAGCCGTTTGAAGATTGGAAGTGATAGGAGGAAGAGATATAACACCATCCTCATAGGCTTCTGGAATGGAATGAAAGTTCACTTCAACTTATTTTATGCGCTCATGAAAGACAAGATTAGCAGCAATCTGGATAGCGCTAATATTATCCGCATGAAGAGAAGTAGATTCAAGCTGAGGAAAATCAAGCTCATCCGGCACACCCCGAAGCCAAATAATCTCGGAACAAGCAGAGGACAGTGCGATATTCTGTTTTAGTAGATGACTTAGACACTCGATCTTGTTTCTTGGTCTTCCAAGAGTTTAAAGAGTTGCCAAGAAATATGCACCTCCAGTAAAAGTTCAACGTGACTAACTTGTTGCACAACAAATGAAATATCAGGACGCGTAATTGTCAGATAATTGAGACTCCCAACAAGCTCTGATACCATGTCAATATTTTGAGCAAATAGACTGAATGTCTTTTCGTTTGCTTTCATTCAAATAAGTAATAGTTTGTACAATCTATTTTAGGTACATAATATTTTGTATAATCTATTTTAGGTTAACTTAATTAATATATATTTTTAATCTAAATATTCAGCTAAAAGGAAAAAATCCATGCAAATATAATATTTTCTTCTTTGCAGCATTGCGAAGAAGGAAACTCTTTATTTTTCCTGATTTCATTTACTCCTGATTGATACCCATTGCTAGGATTATATCTAAGAACAGGTGGTGCTCCAGCTATATTTACTCCGATGTGGTGATAATCTCTACCTACTTCCTCCACACACTCTTGCATCGGACTATTGTCCTACAACTTGCGCCGGACTCTCTAAATTGTAGTCGATGGCCTGACCTTAACCGGGCCACTAATGAGAATATCAACTCTTAAATTATTGTGATGTGACTCACGAAAATCGAGGGTGTGATGCGGGACACCCGTGAAAGATAAATTTTTGCACTCCATCTCTTTGTTAAGCTAAAACTCTGATGCAATTCGAAAGGCACATGAGACTTGTTCCAAATAAAATTATTTAATGATGAAACAAGTGCACAAATTTTAAGATTGAAAGATGAAAAATTGACTATAGTATTCACATGGCAAGAAGAAAAATCAGATCGTCTTTGTTTTGACCAAAGCTCAATCACACATGCAAATCAATAGATAAGAGAGAGAGAGAGAGAGAGAGAGAGAGAGAGAGAGAGAGAGATGAACTAAATCACTAAAGAAAGTGTCAAGACTTGCAGCACATTTTAAGAATTTGAATCAAATAGCGCACATAGAGGTCTTAGGGAAAATCTAAGTTTTTTTCGAGCCCTTTTGTGAGCTTTTCATGTCCTAAGGGGTATTTATATTTAAAACCAGGAATTAATTGATAATTTATCTGACAATATATAAGATCAAATTTATGATTTTGCCATTGTACAAAATCAACGGCTGTATATCTTGCTATAGCACTCGGAACTACATGATACAATGATTAATATATATGCGAAGGAAGAGCAACTTCCCATTTTGTTATAGTACCAAAACAATTTCAAGTTAAGAACACAGCAGAACAATTCATTTCCGCATTTACTGTTACATATAATTAGTCACAACTATATTAATGCAAAATCGGGACGGGATGGAAGAAAACCACCAAATCCCTAATAGGTAAGGAAGAGAGCTGTTGAAAATGAAATGTTTGCCACAGTTTCCAAAAGGATGAGAGAATGTGAAGCAGAATGCAGCATTGATAGCTAGCGTCATATACGGCTTCAATGAATAAATGATTACCATAATTAGCAAGTTGGCAAAAAATGGAGCATTGAAGATCCACTGAAATTGTGGATTGTGAGTAGCTAATTTGGGAATTGAATGTAAGTAATTTTATTTATTTGTAGTTCAAATGATAATTTCTGCTGAATAAGTGAAAATATTGAACAACACATCTTGATCTCACTATCACTCTTTTCATGTGTTTATTCTATAATAAAGTATTTTGGAAGCTATGAATTAGATAACTATATGAATATCCTAATTCAGAATGACAATGAAGTCAAGTTAGGTATATTGAAGACCAAAAAAGAATATTTAAGTTTTATTAAGATACTAATTTTTTAGCGTTTGCCCCAATACATTGTATACTTTTATATGGTCTTGTTTTTCTTGCAGTTAACATCCATGCAAATGATATGTAAGTAGTAATGAAAATGCTAAAAATGTTAAACATGATTTTGATGGATAATAGTAGATGAACATATAATCAATTCCTAGGAAATGAGATGATGAATAAAATTGAATATAGATTAATCTTTAAAAGATGATATGCTGGTGGATGTTAAAAATTATCAAATAAAAAGAGCTTAAAGTTTTGATATGATAATTTTTCTACTTTTAGATTTTAATCAGATAAACAAAATTTTAACTTTTAAGCTTCCTTCGAATGTTTGTCTGCTTAAGCTTTAAGTTTTCTTTCTAGGAAGTTACTCCTAGAATAGCTTGTGATCGGTTTTGTAAGTAGCTCATATTTGATTCATTCGTTAAACATGCGAACCTTCACGAACCAGCTCAATTTATAAACGTGTCGAACTTGAACAATTGTTTGTTCGTTTGTGTTTGGGTTGTTTAGGCTCTAAACAAATAAATTATTAAATAATAATTTTATTTATATTAATTTTGTACTTTAGTTAATAAAATATATTTACGAGATTTTGGCGGTATTAATATAAAAAGTAAAGTTTAGGTGTTGGATATAGAAATTGGCTATTATGCATGTAAATGCCTGAAAAAAAAAGGTAAAAAAAACCAAAACTAAGCCCCAAATAGTCTGTTAAATATCTTCAATATGTAAATCCATAGGAATTGGCTAGTATGCATATAGATGCCCAAAAAAAAAGCTACGATCATTTGTTTGGTCCCACATGTGTGGGAGAAGTTTACCTACATCATTAGAGGTATTTAAATGCAAGAAAATTTTCTTTTGAGCAATAGGCCATTAGAAATGTGGCCTAGCCCGCATGTGATTTATAGCTGTTGAGCTCTAGTTCAAGCCGGACACGAGCTTAACTCAAGGAAATGAGCTTGAATCGAGCCGAACACAAACAAACTTTTCACGAGCAATTTCGAACACAAGCCGAACATGGATTAAAAAAAAAGAAAAAACCAAATGAGCCGAACAGTAATAAGCCTTGGGCTCGCTCAAGCTCAAATCGTTTACACCCTAGTCACACAAGGATAAAACCATGACTTTTGTTTACCCAAACCATACAATTTGTTGATGATTGAGAATTTGGCTGTTAGATTAATCATACTCACAATTTTATGAATGGTAGTTTCCTGTTTCGTGAGCCAATTAAAATTGTGTTGATATATCTTATTTTCATTTTTTACGTGAAATTTTATTTTTACCTTTTGAAAGCATCTTACATTTGAGTGTGTTTTGTCCAATGCACATTGTTTATTTTCAGATCAAACCCCTTGTCAATCCAACAAAAGATATTATGAGAAGCCCCATCTCTACTTATAAATGGCATGAGTTCTTTCCCCATGGTAATATTTTGGAGAATCTATTGAGCTATAATTTTTGCCAAATTGATGAATATATTTGTTTTGTTTTTCAGCGAAGAGTAATGTCGGTGTTCTAATTGCACTTTGGGCCCCAATTATTCTCGTGAGGTTTTTTAACATTGAATTCGATTATATGCGTTTATTTCTTGCTGTATTCACAAAATATACTTTTTTTTTCATACTGTTTAGGTATATTTCATGGATACACAGATCTGGTATGCAATTTTCTCCACATTAGTTGGAGGAATATATGGTGCTTATCGTCGTCTTGGAGAGGTTGGTGAAGCTTTACATCATCTATTTGCCTTGCCATAGGATGACTATTCCCTTCTATTTTTTTGTTTGGCTCTTTATAAATAGGTTTGGCTAACAACTAGTGTTTTTTTTATCACTCCAAAATTTACTTTTTTTTTAATTATTAATTAGCTTTTTCAATTTTATGCGCATTGCCTTTTATTGAACGATGCTCTGGTAATTCATAAATTCATTAAATAATTTTTATTTTGTCAAACTCTGAAACTTTGGTCATGCTTCAGCTGGCTTTGCCATTTGTTCATGGGATATGCTTGTGTAAATATGGTTCTGTATTGCTCACAGTTGGAATCAATCTTTAGATTTCGTGGATAATCTATAAGAACTCGTGAAGTGCATCTTTAAAAACATTCTTTTGGTGATATCCATAGTAGCTTTGTCTTTGTTGCACGGTTTATAAGATTTTGGTATTTTCTGTTTCTGCACTTCTATCTTTATATAGTTATGAATATCTAAAAATTAATTATTGATAAATATGCATTCAAAAGATATTGATTGATTAGCTTGGTGTGTGTTATTAGCAAAGGACATTTATAATATATGAGACCCCTGTGAGGATTATCACGATGTGTTCTTTGTTTACTAAATTTCTTTCACTTCAAATTTTTTTAAGCAAAACAAACATCACTCAGTGAATATGAATTGATAATTGTAATTTAAGAATTCTGCAAGCTATAGCAGTATGTTGTGGGTATAATTTTTATTAATATAGAATGTTCTGTATAAGTTAGTGGTGATTTTTATTAGAACATCAACTATTATACTTTCCTTGGGTGTTTAAAATTGTTGAAATGTGTCAAGAAAACTTTGCAATAAATGAAAGTCGTGGGGACATAATAAAATATCGTTCAGCTTAAATATATATTTTTTTAATTTAATCCTTGAAAACAAATGAGTCATGACAGTCAAACTCATTGTAATAGAAATGAGAATTTTAATTTGTGGTAAAAATTTTCTCTAACGAGAGAGGCAATATTTATAGAGATTGTGGGGGTTTTACCTATTTTGAAAGCGGTAGTGGAAAATGCATTTATGTGGTTTCGGCATGTAGATTAGAAGGCAGAGAGTTTACCCGTAAGAGGGGTAAATAGAATGATTGTGATCATAAGTAATTGATATAACTTATTTAAAGATTGTGTAAATCAATCACAAAATAAAGATTTATAAACTTAACTTTAAATAATTGAATAGGCCAATGATGATGCGACCTCTTATTCTATATGATGGGGAATTTAGTATTCTCCAAGGTTTTCAATTCAGAAAATACGATGCTTCATGCAAGGATTATTTTTGTTTTGATGTATGTGAAATAAAGCCCATATCTGAAGAAATATTACATAATATGGTACCATTTAAGATTCATTATAAAAATTTAAGAAATGAAATAATCAATGTATCCTAAATCAAATATTAACAAGAACAACTATCACAAACTAGCAAACATTCAGGCATTGGGTGAGCAATACCCTATATTAACCTGTTGTTGGGTGGGTCTTTATTTGATCAGGAAGGAGTTTCACATTGCGTTGAACACTTTTATAATTGAAGATTAAGTATACTCTGCATTGTTTTGGGTGTATTTTCCAATTTAAGCCTGCTTATTGCAAAGCGGAGCACAACTTAACTGCTGGGAATTGCATTTTAATTTTAACTTATGTGCTTATCATTGTTTTGGGTGTTTTTGGCTACGCTTATATTGCCTTTTTTAGCTACATAAGTTTTCTGTTCATATCATTAGCAATTTATTAGTATCCGTGCATTTTGCTTAATTTCTTTTGTGAATTTTCTTTTCATTATCTTCCAACTTTGATTAATACAGATACGGACTTTAGGAATGCTAAGGTCGAGATTCCAGACTTTGCCCGGTGCTTTCAATGCACGTCTAATTCCAGTTGACAAATCTGATTCAACTGCAAAGAAGGGTTTAAAAGCTTCTTTATCTCGTAGATTTGCTAAGGTTTGATATCTGCTCTTTTTATTGGAATTTGTGTGTTTGCCGCTGCTCTTATATTCTTGAATATCTCAATGATCTAAATGTCTTCTTCTTAATTGGTCTTAAAATTCAATATCTCCATCATTAGGTTTTTTGAAATTAATGTAATTTGGAATTTTAGATACCGCATGGTGATAGGGAGAAGGAATCTGCAAAATTTGCTCAAATGTGGAACAATATAATCACTAGTTTCCGCGAAGAAGATCTCATTAATAACAGGTAGCTTCACTATTTAGTAGTATGGAATTTTTACTCAGTTTTACTTTTCATGATATAGTATTTTGTTAGCATCACAATCTTTCCTTGGCATACAGGGAAATGAATTTAATGCTTGTTCCGTACTGGGCTGACCGAGATCTGAACCTTGTTCAGTGGCCTCCTTTCTTACTTGCTAGCAAGGTTTCTTTTTATTTTATTTGGACTGTTTATATTGCCTCTTAGGTAATTATCATTCTCCTTTTGTATTCTAAAAATTTTAAGCTTAGACAGATTCCGATTGCCTTGGATATGGCAAAAGATTCTAGAGGCAAAGATCGAGATTTGAGAAAAAGACTTGTTGCTGATCATTATATGGCATGCGCTGTTAAAGAATGTTATTTGTCATTTAAGAATATTATTAACAGCCTTGTGAATGGTGATCGTGAGAAGGAGTAAGTATGCTTGTGGTTACAATTTTAGTTGTTTTTGCTTATTTGCGTGTCTATTTCGTTGATTTATTTGATTAATTACCTTTTTATTTGGTTTGGGGAAGATTCTTGTTGATAAACTTGTTCTTTTGTCTTTCCTTCCCTTAATGTAGGATTATAAGTAACATCTTCAACAAAGTTGATGAGCTGATAAATGACAACAAATTAATAGCGGACTTGAAGATGAGCGCTCTTCCAGCTCTCAACAATAAATTTATTGAATTGATAAAAATCTTGGTAGTTCTAACTCAGAAACCCAAAGTTTCTATTACTAATTATGTCGAAGTTAAATTCCCAGAGAAGTGATAACTTTCTTGTTGCAGATGGATAATAAGGAAGAGGACAGAGATCGAGTTGTGCTTATTTTCCAAGATATGCTGGAAGTTGTCACAAGAGACATGATGGAAGAACAGTTTCCTGAGTAGGCACATATCAATTTACTTACCACTGTTTCAAGTTACAGTTTTTGCACTATCGTGGTTAATGTACTATGGAATAACTTTTACATTATAGTTTAATGCTACATGTGAGCGTTTTAATTTTGGGTCGTAAGGAAATCTAGTTGCTTAGACTGAGGAATATCGGTAAGTATTTATGGCTGTGGAGATGTTAGATCAAGTCCTATTCCGAAGTTATTTGTCTTTGAAAAATATGCAGGGAAAATATTTTTATATATTGCTGTAAATATTTATTTTGTTGGCGTTCTATTTTCTATGGTGCATTCAAAAGCACTTTGTTTTTGTATGTCATTCGTTTAAATACGCTACGTTTATTCGTGAGATGTTCGCAGTTGCTGATCCATATTGCTTTATTTTTATATGGTAATTTTAAGATAAGACGCTCATGAAGTAGAAACTAGCGTTGCATACAATTCAGTTCAACATGTTTAAACCAAACACGTGGAGGTGAACAAATATTTTCTTAGAGAATATATTCACCAAAGATTTTGCACTCTTGCTTCTAAAGATTTTCTAATCAAATTAGGAATGCTATACTTCTAGCAAGTAGTTTACGGGGGAGTGTTCATGAATGGAGCATTGGCGGACAGCTGCTGGCTCCATCCGTAAAGCTAGATGGCGAACTGTGTAGGGATTGTTGTATGAGACTTTGGGGAAGAAAAGAAGTGTCCAATGGATTCAAACAGCAATGCAAATACCATTTGGCATCAACAACAGAAAAGGAAATAGACATCCCGCAGATTAAGTGCTTACAATTTTGATGAGGAATGAATGCGTCTTAAAATAATAAGTGTAATATGCTTTCCACAGATGCAGGACATGCTGATTCATCAGAGAATTACTGCTTCAGGAAGCTGACCCATATCTTTGAGGGAAAACTTGGGAAATGTTTAAATTTGTAATTATTATTTTTTAAGAATTATCTGGATTCTTAATATTATTTATAGAGCTCTGTATATAAATGCCTTTTCAAATATGTAGAAGTCACGTTTTTTAGCCATCCCTCTATGTATAATACATCTGTATACAATATCTCCTCAACGTACTCCATATTGGATGGAAGTTTAATATTTCAGGTTCCTAGTGGAGTTTGACTTGTTATCTTTTTGCATTGAAGTATATCTTAAATTTTAGATTTTTATAAACTAAGTTTCATACTGTTGTTTGAGTTTTAGCTGTAACAATCATTCTTTGGATATACAGCTGCATGTTGCTAGTCCGAGGCAGCAAAATAGGGACATAACTTAAGCAGCCTGCCGCTGTTTAACAATTCTGTGTGGATCATAGTCATAGAAATTTTTTTTTTCTTTTTTTGCCTGCAAAACCTCCCAGGCTTGACACATTTAAACGTGACATGACATTATCTCTATTTTCTATGATTTTTGTCTAGAACTCTCTGATATACAGCAAGTTAAACCTATTATGATGCTCAATTGTAGTTTTCCATTTTTAATCCCTTTATAAAGCTTTGATGCTGTTGTACAAATATTTGATTTAAAATTAAAGTGACTTTATTACTTGAACAGGGTTCTAGATTCAAGCCACGGAAATTTTTATGAAAGGCCAGGGAGCATAACAGTTTCAGAAAAACAAGCACAGTTGTTTGCATCTCCTGGGGCTATTAGGTTTCCTTTGCCTGAATCGGACGCCTGGACAGAGAAAGTATTCACCATGCACTATTTCAATTTTTTATACCACTTCAAACGTCTGGATTGCAGGCTTGATGCTGTTTGATTATTCCAGATAAAAAGGCTTGATTTGCTACTTACCGAGAAGGAATCTGCCATGGATGTACCAGCTAACCTAGAGGCTCGAAGACGAATTTCTTTCTTCAGTAATTCTCTATTTATGAACATGCCTGACGCACCGAAAGTGAGAAATATGCTCTCATTCTCGTAAGCTCACCAAACTTGAGAAAGAAGTGCTTACTTTTGTTTTCACTTTATCAATGTTTAGCTAGATATATTTAACATTTTCTAGTGCGCCTTTCGTCTTATCATCATTTTCTTATTTTTATCAAATACAATGGATTCTTGCTTTGCTTTGTGTTGGTAATGGAATCTTTCTAAATGTAATGTTTTGCTCGACCTTGACAATCACTGAATATAAGTTTTAAATTGAGTGTTAATCAGTTGAAAATATTGAACATCTTTAGTAAAATCATCTGGATGTGTTTTAATTTAATTTATTGTATTTTTATATTTCTTAAATATGTATATGTTTTCCAATGGTTAATTTATCTTTTTAGAATGTTTTTTTTTTTTAATACTCAGTATAATTTTCGTTAACTAAATAGTTTATAAAGGTTTTGGGTAATGTTTTGACACTGGAAGGTGTGAGAGAATACAAGAAAAAGATAGGTAAGTTGTGGGAGGGGTTAAAGATAGTTGAATGATAGCAGTTGAATTCAGGTGTAAACGGTCGCAGGCCAACAAACCAAAAACTGAAAACTAATGTTCTCTGCTACCCAACAGCAACTTTCTGATGTCAAACTGCAATACCGGCGAGCATACGACAAATGGCGAGGGATGGGCGGCGAGGAGGATTTACCACATGTTCTTGAGCAAGATACAAACACACCAAATCTCTAAGGATGCTGATACAGAGCTCCGGAAAACTAAAACTTAAAATGTCTCGGAAACACACACAATAACCAAATTGTCCAAGCAGTATAAACACACATAATAGTCATCTAATGGGAAATACCTAATTAAAAATAAGTAAATAGGAAAGAAATAAAAAAAAGAAGAAAAGAGGAGGAAAAATCATTGAAATAAAAATTGCAGCAGTTCGACACATCTGCTATTGCATAAGCTCTACAATTCATGGAACCCCAACTCCCTCTATGCTATCCATGGCTAGGAGATACATGTTTTTTTTTTTGGAAGGGTCTCAATTCTCTTGTCGGATGCTCTTTCTCATAAAACACTAAATCGATTTTTGTAGCTGCAAAACCACTTATGTCTGGCCATCTTGCTGTGGGTGCACATTTGAACTGAACTAGAACACAATACCCAATTTATTCCATAGGACCTTCACGAAATAGCTCAAAAACTATCTCTATTTGTAATGATGGCATGCTGACCTTTCTCTACATTGACAATTCAAGAGGGAGGTTGCATAAATGAAAATCATGAAATTCTCTTAGTAGGTCTACTACGTGTGTGGTATTGGCTCCTCGAACTCATCACCCTCTTTGCTAATCAATGCTAAACATTTTAGTACTACTCTTAGAATCTGCAAAAAGATAGTTCGTGACTCCATCTCCTTGATCCCATCAGAGGCAAGTTTACAATGCACTTCCTATTTTTAGTGAAAGAATATTTTTTCTCGTGGCAATCACGATATGTGCAATGATCATATTGCCAAGTATGGCCTGATTGGATGTGACTCTCTCACACACATTTATAGATATCATGTCACACCACACTTCTCTTGGAATTTGTTTTCTATGGAAAACTCCATGAGGCATCTTTTGTCAAGATTGAATATAACAAAAAATGTTTCTAAGCAGTGATGTTTAATTTGTCCACAAGCTGTGTAGATGCCTTATTTTCACAGCTCCCTTCATCTATACTGATGCTGCACATTTTCCCTCGACATGGTACTAGTATGAAAGATGTGGCGAAGCCACTGTTGCTATTTCAAGTGCTCAGCTTGGAGTACCCGTCGGGTTACTAGCATCTCTCTCTTGTCGGTTTGAAGTTGGTGCTTCTCATTTGCATTATCCTTCTCCTATATCTTCTATGTCAATATGTATATTTTTAATTGTTCCTTGCTCTGTGAAAAAATCCCCCTCCTATTTTTGCAATCAGATACAATATGTCCAAAATCATGACACTTGATGTATTTCTTGGTTGGGACGAATTAGGTGTATCGGTGGACTCATGTTTTCTCCACCTTATACGAATTTATGTTGTAACTTGATTGGCTCCATTAAGTGTATTTTTGATGTCTGATGCTGGTGTTGAATTCTGCCTATAAGTTGTGATATATACATCGTGATGTTATTTCTCCATTTTTTTGTGAAGTGAGGCACCAGTTGTGTTGACCGCAGTCCTTCAAGATATATTACCATTATATGTTCCTCTAGTTTCACCAACTCACATTTCAACATTAGTTGATTAATATCAGTTGTGTGTTCCACAAAAGAATCTCTCTGGTGCGGGTCTAGAAGTTTTATGAACATTTTCTATCTGTATTATTTGGGAAGGTATTTGTGTTGCATCTTTTTTTAACATCTTAAGCTAGGTAGCGATTATGTTATTTATCTTTCGTTGGAGAAGATGCTTCAGTTTCTGCAACCACAATAGTTGTTTTTTTTAGCTTGATGATTGTCAATTTAACTGTTTTGTGTTGGGAATGTTTTTTTTACTAAATAATTTGTTCTATTATTCGAAGCCAGCCAATGAATCTATCTGCATATGTGCGATAGTCAAAATTTGATAAATTCATCTTTACTCCAATATCTTGATTTTTTTTCTGTTATTTCATGCTAAATTGTGAGAATATTGGTTTTTAGATACTAGAAATATTTTGATGGAAGGGATTCACATCCTCTTATCCAACTGGCGAGTTTTAATTGTTGCTATGGGTTGCCTCACTGAATTGTCTCATCTCAAAGGTGGTAAACTTCTGTTGCAGTTGGAGGATCTTTCACATCATATCTTTCATAATATGTTCATGGACACCTTGATAGGAGTTACTCCTTTGTGACATGATGATCTTTTCTCTCAATCAGGTTTTTCCAGATATAGGATTGCAAATAAAAATTTTACTGGGAGCTTAGGTTTTGGTAGTAGGTGTCAGGATGGATTTTTATTGTAGATAAGAATATTGGATTTTGAAAATTTATTGTTAACGTTTGGAATTGTTGTGGGAATTGTCTGGGCATAGTGGATATATTTATATTAGGTTGTTTTTTTTTTTTGAATTTTGGATTTGAAGGAAGAAAAACAGATCCCTAAAAATTTAGGGTTTTCCATGTTCTAATACTAGATGACACTGTTCTAGGGCTTGTAGAAGATGTGAGAGACTACAAGAAAGGGATAGGTAAGTTGTAGAAGGGGTAAGCAAAGTAAGAGGAATGATAACAGCTGAATTCTGGCTTGAATAGGCCGAGACAGTGAACTGGAAGCGGAAATATGCTGTTTTCCTCTGCCCAATAGCAGCTTTCTGCTGCCAAACCACAGTAGTAGCGAAAATTATGAGGGATGGGCGGCGATGACGATCCACCATTTTTTCCTTAACAATATACAAACACATCACTTGTAGAACGAAGGATATTTAGAACTCTGAAGAGTACAAAACCTAGAATAATGCCTCCAAAGCACAAACACAATAATCACACATAAATAATCATCTAATTTGAAATGCTCAAATTAGAAATAAGAAACTAGGAAAGAAATTACGAGAAAGAAGATAAAATTGCTTAAATTAAAAAATTAGGGTGGTGTGATGATTCCACAATCGCAGGAGACAGAACCCTAGCTTCCGTGTCAGCTATGCTGCACATTGCATACCTGCATTTTGGTTTTGGTTTTAACTTAAAGCCTACTCAAACCATTTTAGGGCTTCTAGAAGATGTGATGGAACTTAAAAAGGCATTAGAAAAGTTGTAGGATTGATATTGCTAGGGGGAGGATGGATGGAAACGGATAATTGAGACAAATGGCAACGGGACAGGGAACCAGAAGCGGAAAAAGGGTTGTTTCCTGCTGTAAACAGCAAGTGGGAGCAGCATCGATGGCTGTCCAGCTGAAATCTGGAGCTGAACAGCGAGCGGATGAGATACAGATAGAGAGGGTGATCCACCACCTGTTCATATGTAAACTACAAATGCTCTACTTGCAAAATGAAATAATACAACACTCCGAAGAGCATTAAATAGTGAATGGGGTATCTCAACACTCATAAAATAAAAATTTGATAATCCAAACTGCTCTACTACAATATATATAAAAGTTCCCGGATAGAAAATACCTGAATGAAAAATAGGAAAGAATAAAAAAAAGTAAACTTACTAAAAATGAAGAAAAGAAAATAAAAACAAAATTAAAAAGGCTTTGGGCACTGGACTCTTGATATCACAAGAGTTTTGCAGACCACTGAATCGTGGGCTTTCCGTCTCCAAGGGAAAATTCCATTCTGCATCTTTGAGAGGGTATGCGTCCCGCATCACTCACTTACGTTTCACTTGACACCTGCAATTTTTTTTTTCAAATTAACCCTTTGACAAGGGAGCAGTTCCATGATCTTCACTTGGGTAGGATCGGGATCGAGATGGAATCCTGTCTCATGCAGTTCTGTAGCCGGGCTCTCCCGCCCATTGAAATGCCTTGTGGGCCCATTTTTTATAATTTTTGAAATATAATTTGAGTTATCTAACTTGGGAACTATTTATCTCGTGTTAGTTGCTAATTTTTGGATGCTTTTGATTTTTGCATTTAGAGAACATTTTCTCTGATTTTTCTATCCAAAGGAATATTGTTTCATTTTTGTTTGCCATTGATGTCTTTTGTTTGTTTGGGAATCGGGTGGTGGATCTCCCTCCACGGTAGCAGTGCCTTGCCGAAGTCATGGTTTTGTTGTTCTTCTTGCTGTTTTTAGTCAAGAATACCGCCGGACTTCTCTAGATCCACTTCCAAATTTCGTTGACTTTGCATATTCTCTTACTATTTCACTTCTTTTAGCTAAATCGGACTCTTAAACACCTTATAGGAATCCCAGACTGTGTCAGTTAAATCCGACTCTTAAACAGCTTCTAGAACCGTGTCACCCTATAGTACAATTATTCCTTAAGAGCAATAATTATGAACATTAAATCTGTTGTGAAACTTGTTTATTGAAATATTTGCTTATCGTTCTTGCCGGTTAACTTTGTTTTCAGTGTTTTAACTCCATACTATAATGAAGATGTTATTTTCTCCCTTCCTCACCTTGAAGAGGAAAACGAAGATGGAGTTTCCATCCTATTTTATCTGCAGAAAATTTATCCAGGTATCTTTTTCTTGTATTATCTCCTGGCTGGCACCCTACAGTGGCACTGCTGTGCTGGATGTTATATTCTAACTTGTCCGGTTGTCTAATTTCACAGATGAATGGAATAACTTTATTGAACGTGTAAATTGTGATTTGGAAGAACTAAAATCCAACACTGAACATCAGGAGAAACTACGTCTTTGGGCATCATATAGGGGGCAAACACTGTCACGCACTGGTGCAGTTCTTCTTATGTCCTTAGTGATCCTGTTTTGACTGTGTCTTTTTATGAACTTACGTTTAAAGATTTGCTATATACATATATATTGCTTTCCTCATTATTTCCATTCCAACTTTCAGTTAGAGGTATGATGTATTATCGGAAAGCTCTGGAGCTTCAGTCTTTCCTCGACATGGCCAAAGATGAAGGTAATTGATATTTGTATAATACAAGTTTTATGTATTTACATATCTCACACCTGAACTTTCATATTTACCCAATAGCACTTATTCATGCATAGGTTTATAAAGCACAAAGTTCCTTGTGTGTAAATATGAAATTTTAGGTGAGATAAGTAAGTACACAAGAACAGTGCTATTTTTACTGATTTGCTTATTTTGCTAATAGCATGCTCTTAGAATGGTTCCTTTTTTCTGATGCTTGCGTTTTTTTTGCGTTTTTTTTTTAATTTCTTTTTCTTGTTACTTTGTCTAGATCTAATGGAAGGCTACAAAGCACTCGAATTGTCTTCTGATGAGCACTCAAGCGCAAGATCTTTATGGGCACAGTGCCAGGCTGTGGCTGATTTGAAATTCACTTACGTAGTATCTTGCCAACGATATGGGGCTCAAAAACGTTCTGGTGAACCACAAGCACAAGATATTCTAAGGCTTATGACAACGTAAGTGTGATTATCTCTTAATAACATGCGACTAATATATGGTGGATAACAGGAGCTTAGCGCTTGATGGCTCAATTTTACTCATGTTGAACCCTAGTTATCACTTATGTAGGCAGAGTTGTTGGAAATATTATTGTTGCTCCTTACTGCATTCTGCACTCAATTAATGAAAAAGCAAAGGGAACTTTACACATTGCCACCCAATTCCTATGTGTTTACATATCTAACACCTAAACTCTACCTTTTACATTTACACCACTCAAATCTTTCATTTGCATTAAAAATACCACTATTTTAACTTTTGAAAAGTGAAATATATATTGTCATGCATGGGTAAGCTTTCATGTATGTAAAATTTAATCACAAATTCAAATACACAATGTATAGTATTTCCTGACCCAATCACTCCGGTAAAAGCCTAAGCTCACTACTAACAGGCTCAGATGGTTAGATTATTGTTGTTGCTTGATTTGATACTGAGCTGATGTAGTACATCTATGAAATAAATTTCCAGGGAGAATATTGAAAGAGAGATTTTGGGTGGCTGACATTAACCTCTATTTCAATTGTCATGCCTCTCTTATCATAATCATTTTTAAGGTAGCAAAAATGAATTTTCCTTCATGGAAAGCAACTCTGCCTTGGGATTGTTGCTTCAAATTGTGCTGCACGGTTACTACAATTTCTTTTGTTTATTGTTTTTTGGCAGGGACTCAGTTTTTTATCACTTGTTATTATGATGAGCTTAGTGATTTTTAAGGTTAGGCAAAATTTTGAGAAGGTCATTGTAGATACAGTGTTCTTCTTTTTTATTTGCCTCGGATCATGTTATTGAGTCCTTCAAGATCCATTGAAGCTCAAGTTAGTATGCTTAAGATTTTCTAATGCTTATAGTGACGCTGTTGTGAAGGAAAGTCACACTTTCTTTGATGTAACAGGGAGTTGTTTCCGTTCCTGTGATTTTGCTCATTCGATGTTGTGGGAAATCAAAGAAATAATTTGTATTTCATTTCCTCTCTTGAATTGATCATAAAAGGTATTATATAGGAGATTAAAAGGAGAAAAACTAGGAAACTATTTAACTATTTCCCTTAATTTAAGGGATTGCAAATTTATTCTAATTTCCTTAATTAAGAAAATTAGAATTAATTATCACAACTTTGTTTCCATCTCGGTCACATCTCAACACTCCCCCTCAAGCTGAGGAATAGATGTCTTCCATTCCCAGCTTGGATACAAGATCATGGAAACTTCAACTGTTTAGCCCCTTTGTTAGAACATCGACTAATTGTCTTTCTGATGGAACATAGGACATACACACTAACCCTTCCTCCAGTTTTTCTTTGATGAAATGTCTATCAATCTCAATATATTTTGTCCTATCTTGTTGTATAGGATTATGAGCTATATTAATGGCAAACTTGTCACAGTAGAGCTTCATAGGACCCTCCCATGGGATTCTTAAATCATCCAAGATGATTCTCAGCCACAGTAATTCACATAATCCTTGAGCAATAACCCTGAACTCTGATTCTGCAGATGACCTTGCCACTACATTCTGCTTCTTGCTCCTCCATGTCACTAGGTTACCTCCAAGAAAAGTACAATATCCTGTAGTTGAGCTTCTATCCACTATGGAGCCAACATAGTCAGCGTCGGTGTAGACTTTCAGAGTAAGAGTGTCATTCCTTTCGAACAAGATTCCTTTCCCCGGATTGCCTTTCAAGTAATGCAATACCCTGTACGTGGCCTGAAGATGAGGTTCTCTTGGATCATGCATGAATTAACTGATCATACTTACAAAATATGCTATGTCTGGTCGAGTGTGAGCAATGTATATGAGTTTGCCAACCAATCTCTGGTACATTCTTTTATCCAGAGCTGGTTCTTCTTTAGCTTCTCCCAACTTATAGTTTGGATCTATTAAAGTAGCGATTGACTTACACCCAGTCTTCTCTGTTTCTGTCAATAAATCAATTACGTACTTCTGCTGAGATATGAAGATTCCATGTGTGGAATATGCCACCTTAAGACCGAGGAAATACTTCAATTTCCCCAGTTCCTTGATTTCAAATTCTTTTACTAGTTTCAGCTTCAATTCATGCTTCTCTTTCTCATCATTTCCAGTCACTATGATTTCGTCCACATAGACTAAAAGAGCGATCACTCCCCCTGCAGCTGAATGTTTAATGAAAAGAGCGTGGTCACCTTGGCTTTGATTATACCCAGATTCCTTTATTACTTTTGCAAATCTGCCAAACCATGCTCTAGGAGATTATTTTAACCCATAAATGGCTTTTTTCAGCTTGCACACCTTGTTACCTGTGTCCCCTTCAACTCCTGGAGGGATGTTAATGTAGATTTCCTCATTTAGGTCACCATGAAGGAAAACATTATTTACAACATACTATAGCCGTTGCCAATTGAAGTGAGCAGCCAATGATAACAGTATTCTCACAGTGTTCATTTTTGCAACTGGAGCAAATGTTTCCTGATAATCCACCCCGTAAGTCTGAGTGTACCCTTTGGCTACTAACCTTGCCTTATATCTTTCAAGGGATCCATCAACCTTGTACTTTAATGTAAAAATCCACTTGCAATCAACAATGTTTTTTTTCCTTCGGTTTGTCAACGATCTCCCATGTTTTATTCTTTTCTAAAGCACTCATTTCCTCTTTCATAGTGTCTCTCCATTCCTTTTTTGTCAGTGCCTCAGACACATTGTTAAGAATGACAATGGTGTTGAAACTCACAATGAATCTTTTGTAGGCTGGTGATAGGCGGTTGAGAGATACATAGTGAAATAGTGGATAGGGTGGATTGGATTCTTGGACTTGTGTCAGTTCAGGAATGACCTTTCTCCTTGAATACACCTGAGGAATTCTCGGGAAATCATTAGTGACATTGGTTGGAGTAGGAGATGATAAGGGTTCAGGATCAAGTGACTCAGATGTGATTGGTTCAGAGGACTCGGGTTCAGCTGGAATAGAAATAGAGTTTGATCTAGGTTCAACAACCCGGGCTAGCACATGTGGAAGGTCAAGGGTTTTAAGTGGTTCAAATGGCTCCCAAGTACTATCTTCCATCATGGAAATCTCCCCCTGAAGAGAGGACTTGGAAAAAAAAGATTTATTTTCTGTAAAAGTGACATCTGCAGAGATGTAAAATTTTATGGTAGAGGGATTGTAACACTTATATCCCTTTTGAGTGGAGGATTAACCTAGAAAAACACATTTGATGGCTGGGATCTAGCTTCCCTCTATGTTGTTTGTGGACATGAACAAAGACAGTACACCCAAATACCCTGGGAGTGAGGTCATTTGAGGTTCTGAAGTGAGGGTAGAAACTATTTAGGACTTAGGAACGTGTGTGTGGCAGTAAGAACGACTTCTTCTCTATGTTGTATTGTTTTTTAACACACGGGAGGGAAGTCTATTGATCATGTGTGTGGCAGTAAGAACGGCTTCTCCCCAATAGGACTTAGGAACATTCTCTTGAAAGAGTAAGGCTCGGGTGGTGTTGAGTAAATGCCCATTCTTTCTTTCAGTTATCCCATTTTGTTGGGGTGTGTCCACAAATGATGAGTCATGGATAATCCCCTGTGATTGAAAATAAGGTAAAAGAATTTGATTGAAGTAATCTCTAGCATTGTCAATCCTAAAGCTTTTTATTTTGACCGCAAATTGATTTTGAACCATTGAATGGGAGTTAGGTATAACTGTCGGTCAACTTTTTGATTGATTATGATTATTTGAAAATATGAATATGAAAATAATTTTTGAAATTTAATTTAATATAAGAGATATATAGCTTGAGTTTTGAAAATAATATGTTTTAATTTTTTGAAAAAAATGAGACTAAATGGATTTCATCAGTCTAATAGTTTGCATGATCGTGCCCGATACCGCGAATACTACACCTTCCCGAAAGATAAGTGTAGACCTCGGCGACAGACCCAATCCTGCAAACTAAGAGATTTGTGACACCCGTTTGGTCTGCGAACCTTTTATGTGTGACCGACAAGTTCCCCTATCTAATACAAGGATTAAATAGAGTTTATTTTACCTGAGTTCCAAGTTTTCTATAACGGCAAGCCCCTATAGTTAATTACATCTCAAATGACGAAAGTCACGTGAGAAAACTCTCGATAATGATCAGTG
>NEWO01000010.1:1891441-1936874 GCA_003013225.1 Phalaenopsis aphrodite | reverse complement strand
ATAATACTATGGTGCAAAGCCATATATATATATATATATATATATATATATATATATATCTACAATCATGTATCAGTTTGGGCTACCATTAGTATAAAGTAGATGTTAAAATACAAAGTCATGTTCAAACGCAGCTGCTTGATATATATATATATATCTACAATCATGTATCAGTTTGGGCTACCATTAGTATAAAGTAGATGTTAAAATACAAAGTCATGTTCAAACGCAGCTGCTTGTGAAAGAGATTGAATGCATCGGTCTTAACTTGATGATGACCGAAAATAACAGAAAGTTTGAAACAACGAGACCTTTTTTTTTTAATTCTCTCTTGCACGTACGCCAAGGGGATGGGTAAAGGAAAAGAGGGCACCGAGTTACCTGGCTGAAGTTCGCCGTAGGAGGGGGCGCGAGCGAGGTGGAAGAGCAGCGTCTAAGGTTAAGACTTCGATGCAACGAGGTGAACTCGAGCGGAAGAAGCCGAACAGGGGTCCTCGGTCGAACACGAGAAGAGGGGGCAGGCTTAGATGCCTCGATCGCGAGCGGGAGAGGGTCTCCTTCGGTCGAGCAGAGGAGCAGGGAGTAGGCTTCAGAATAATGAGTAGAAGCATGCGAGTGAGGGAGGTGAGTGGGAGTCGATCGGTGGGGGGAGTTGAGCGAGCCTCCTGGAGCTCCGATCGGTGGAGGAAGAGACGAGCAGGATCGAGCGTAAGGAGTCGAAAGAGGCTTCGATCGAGACAAGAAAAGGCGAGGGTCTCTGTCGAGCGAGATCAAGCAGAGGAAACAAGCGGAAGAGCCGAATTGCAGGAGCGGGAGATTGGAGAGCGAAGGGAGAGGCGAAGCAGGTGAGTACTTCGATGCGTGAGGCAGAGAGGGGAAGAAGGAGCGCTTCTGTTCGCAGAAGAGGAGAGGGTGAGACAAGCGGGGCCTTGCCGAAGAGGAGGGAGTCGAGATTAAGAGACGAGGGTCTCGGTCTGTGAAGGAGGGGCAGGGGATCGAGTGTGAGAAGGAATAGGATGTCGAATCGTGCCATACGCTCGAGGAAGAAGCCAACGTTCCTTTTTTTGAACAGGGGCAGGGCCGAATTAATGAAAGGAGCGGGCTCGAGAGCCGTTACTTGAAGCATTGGCGGGGAATTGAATTATTTCCTTTTAGGCAGCCACCTCAATTGGAAAATCTAAATTCTCAATTAAAGTGAGATTAAATGTCAAATTTGAAGTTCAAAAATTTAAAATTCAAAATGTTTAACCCTTGGTCAGCCCGAGTCCAGCACGAACCAAACCCGAGTTGAACTTTGGTTGAGCCCGGGTCCGCGTCCCGCTAAAAGAATGCGCATCGCTTTCCGTGTCATTTGTGCTCGAGCGTAACCCTAGCAATATGAGTGTCATTCCAAGCTAAAATTGACGTTCCGCACGCATCAGCGCAATTCGTTTCGTCATCCGGGGTCGTCCAGACAAGCTCGCCGACGGTCGGGCTAAAAATGTGTCAAATTCGTGCGTGGTGTAACAAGTGCGTGAATTTTTCTATTACTTGGACAGTGGTTATAGGAATGGAAGAGTTAAGATGTGGGGGTCATATGGTCAGTAGCACCGGAGTCAATGATCCAAGAGTTGGTATATAATTTGTTTAAGACATTCATGCAAACAATTTTACCTGAAAGAGCTATCAAGCATGCTCCAGAAGGCTTCTCAAGAGATCCCAATAAGTTTCTCAATTTCTCAATTTCTTCACTGCTGAATCCCCATATTGTTGATTTTTCCTCCATATTGGGTTGTTCTGTCATATGCGCTAGAGGCCTTTGTTTCTCCCCACGGTTACCCCATTCTCGGCTTGGAGGTTTACGATTAGGTAGCTAATAAAAAAAATCCAAAGAGCGGCAAAGATCGCGAGATCTTCGGCACAGGATTACTGCGGCAAAGGACGATCTTCCTCGTGACAACGTGCTGCTCCTCTCGGACGAAGCGGGAGTCGCTACTAGAATCCCGTGCTCGGGAGGAAGAGTTGCTCGTGCTCAGCAAAGAGAGATTTTTAGCCGTGCTCGTCGCTCCTGCTCGTGGTCGGCAAAGGATGATTTTTTTTTTTTTGGAACCGCTAATGGATCGAGGCTGAGGGACCGAAGCAGCCCGTGCTCAGAAGGAACGCGAGGAAGAGTCCGAGAAGTGCGGCAAAGGCGGTGTCCTCTAGGGTTTCAGCCTGAAACCTGGGCTCTGATACCATGTGGGAAATCAAAGAAATAATTTGTATTTCACTTCCTCTCTTGAATTGATTATACAAGGTATTATATACGAGATTAAATAGAGAAAAACTAGGAAATTATTTAATTATTTCCCTTAATTTAAGGGATTACAAATTTATTCTAATTTTTTTAATTAAGGGATTTACCAATTAATTCTAATTTCCTTAATTAAGGAAATTTGAATTAATTCTCAAAACTTTGTTTCCATCTCGGTCACATCTCGACAGATGCTAAGGGCAGCGTTGTGGCTTGCTGTGGTGTAACAGGAATCCACTCATGTGACTTCGCTCATCTAGATTTAACCAATCCAGGCCCGAAAGAAGTTGACCAACTCTTCCACATGGGTGTGGCGCCCCCTTTCCATTGGGGAATACCATTCTAGTTATCTAGGGCTTAAATTTGTGATTTTTGTTTTCAGATTTTTGGTCCTAGACTTAGATTTCTGCCAGAACAGCTGCTGAAGTCTTTTTTTTTCTTCGGGAACTGTATCAAAAGGTCGAGTGGTGCTTCGGTTATATCTTGCCCCCAATGTGGTGATTTATTCTTGCCCCACCGCACGCCGCTGTTCCACATCGTCCTTCCTTGCTACAGCCGCCCTTAAGGCAGCGACTTTTTCTGTTTTTCACTGCAGTCTTCACATTCCTGCCCTTCTTGCTCGTTGGCTCAGTTCCAGACAGCTGCCTTGGTTCCGAACAGCCTTCCCTTGCTGCCCTGCACTCCCCCCGCTTTGCCCCTTCATTGTCGTCATCTCGAAAACAGTAAACCCGTTGTTTTCTTTTTGTCCCCTGGTTGTTCCAACATGCTACACTTTCTGTCCCAGCTTTACGCTTTGCCGCCAATGCAATTCCAACCTTTCATTTGGCTGGCCCAACCACCTTCAACCCTGTTTCAACCACCTAGCTTACCTCCACCACCCATGGGTCATGCCCTTTGTATGAGTCTGTGTCATGTTTGTTATAATTTCTCTTTCATGTGTGTGTGATTGTAACCGTCTATTTGCTTTTCATTAATAGTATTTGCTTTTCCTAACTTGTTTTAGGTTAACTCTGGTATCATATAGATTTGTGGTGATGAGCTTATTATTATTATTTTTTTATCTCACGCACGCTCCAGTATATTCTAGGCCTTGAACACATGACCTTCTTGTGGGAGATAAAACACATATTTATTAGGCTAAATGGGTTGCACATTGTGTTGGTGAACTTCGATTTATTTCATATAGCAAGATTTTGTTCACTTATTTTGAATAATTTTAAAATTCAAAATATTTCTTTCGCATTAGTTGGGAAACGTTTTTCATATTTTTCTTCCACATCTTTTTGTCTCCCTTTTTAATTAATCTCTTTTTTCCCCTTGGAATTGTGAGAAGGGCTTATTTTGTGTTTTTTATGCATACTTCTGTTCATTCCCCCATCTATATTTTTTCGTGGAGAATTTTTTGAAGACAACATGACACAAGGCTTACCTTGGGGCTGAACCCGTTCAACATGGGGTCTCATAGGGAGTCGGTCCTTGTCTTTGGGACTAGGGTTGCCGCCCAAGTGAGGGGGGTCCTCCTTTGTTACCTACTACTATTTATATGTCGCTTTCTCTGTTTTGTATTATGTTTTTTTCTTAGTTTTCTATTAGTACAGCTGTTAGCCTCCCCTTTTTCTTTCTATGGCTGTAGTGCCCCGAGTTTAACTTGGTCTGAGATGGTGTGTATACCCTTTATTGCTTGTTGCCGCCCTACCCTGCTTATTGCTAGCCTTCTACCACTTCTACCTGCTGTCGTCTATCTCTCCCACTCCTCTTGTCTCCGCTTTTCACCTCCCAACACTCCTCTAACCACCAGCTTCCCCTCTACCAGCCTCTGGAATGTGGTAATCTTCTTCCCACCTACTTCCTCCGACCCGTAACTCCAATACCAGTTCTCGGCCTTGCCTTAACCCCCATACCATCCGTTACAAGCCCTCCGGTCCTCAGCAATACCACCCAGCCTTCCCCTCAACCCGTAATTCTCTCCCTCACCCTATTTTTGTTACACTACCTTATCAAACTACCCCCACAACCCTTTCACCCTCTCCTACTGCTGCACTTAACACCAATCCTCCTGCTACAGCCGCCAATCCACATAAGCCTTTCGATTGTTGTCGCAAGCCCTAGTTAACCATCTCTCTGCTGTTCAGTTGGGACACACCACATTCGCCCTCAGACTGGGGTGTTATTTGTGTTGGCTCATTGTTTATTTTTTGTTTTGTAGATTCTTTGTTTTACCTGTTTTGAATTTAAGCAATAATTTTCATTTCTATTGTGATTTTGGTTAACTCTGTTATCGCAACCGCTTTTATATCGTTGTGGCTTGTTTTAAATATTGTCCTCTAGTTGCGTTTGCTTTTTATTAGGGGAAAAAAGACTGTAATATGCACCCCAAACTTCCTGCTGCTGCCGCCATTCCACATCTGCCTTCCTGTTGTTGCCGCCAATCCACATTTTCCTTCCGGTCGCTCCTACAAGTTCCAGTCAGCCATCCCTTCTGCTATGCAGCCAGGGCACACCACATTCATCCTCACGTTATGGTGTATTTGTGTTTGTTAGCCATTTATTTCTTGTTTTGAAGATTTTTAAGCAATAATTTTTCGTTTCTATTGTGATTTGGGTTAATTTTGGCATCACAACCGTTTTTTGTATCACTATGGCTTGTTTTAAATATTGTCCTCAAGCTGTGTTGGTTTTTTATTAGGGGATCCTTTGCTTTATCATTGGAGCATAGTTGAGGATGGCATAATTTGTAATTTTACCTCGTTTTTTGTTCTTTTAGAATGATGATTAGTGTATATTGGAACCATGCCATTGCTTTACTTTTATAAGTTGGGGTAGGTTGCCCTTAGTAGTGAAAATTGCTAGGTACTCTTAAGGGAATATAATTTAACAAATTCTTCAACTCACTCTATTTGAGAACCACTCACAGAATGTGCATATTGCTCTTTTGCCAACACCGGCGATGGATAAAGAAAATAGATCAAAATAAGCCTTCTTTGAAAGATTGAACTTTCACTGATTTTGTTGCTCTCCATTAGAGGAGAAACATTTGATGGTAGAATCACTAACGAGTCCTGAGTTCTTGTTTAATGTTAATGACTATCATGATGGATAATATTCTTGTTATTAAAAATATTCTTATAAATCATTTTTTGTTTTTACAACTTGGGGAAAGAAAGCAATGAAAGCCATATCAAGATCCTTCTCAATCGAAGGTTATGGAGTTTATTAAAAGAGGAATGTATTATCTTTGTGTTTGCATGAGCAAACTAAAGTGCTAGAAAGGCTATATACCTCAACAGTATATAGTAATTATGAGAAATATTTTCAATGAATATAAAATTTAATTAATTATAATTTTTGTTTGGAAAATATTAAGTCTTAGGTTTTTTTTGCTTTGCAAGTCTGGAAATCTTGTTAAATAGAGTGTTTTAAATAATACAATGAATTTATTTATTTTTACCACATACAAAAATTTGTTATTTTTTATTTTATATTTTTCATAATCTGTAATCTCTCCTCTGTTAGTTGATTTATATCTCACAATCACTTTCTTCGTCTCTTAACTTATTTTTCTTAAGATATACTCCATCTTCGACTTGAGATATTGCTGGAGATGTTATCTCGGAATCTTGCTTATGTGGGATCTACGAGATTGTACAATCTCGAGACGTTTTTCGTCCCGTAATTGTGGCAGCGAGAAAATGGTGCTAATTTGTTCTCTAGGCAATTATGGGTTCACCTTTTATGTTATTTTATTAGAAATTAGAATTATGATTTCTTGCTAACATGTGGCTATTTATATCTTGTGTTTCTTAATTTTGGGAGACATTGGCAATTGTTAGTGGTTAGAGACGTTGATCTTTATTTTATACTCTCTGGAGTGATCTATCATCTACCATTTGCAAGTGGTATGTTTGTATGTTGCTAAGGATCTGGTGGTCCAACCTCATTACTGCCCGTATTTCGTCGTTTTGGTGTTTCATTGTTTGACTTTTTTTTAGACAGTCACCACAAACTTCACTTGCTATTCCAATAATAGATTTAGCCTCGTACCCATTTCCAAATACCGTTGACTACTCATATGATTCTTCTCTTGCTATTCCACAACCACATCTCCACAAACTTCCCTTTCTAAACACCTTCTAGGAACTCTTAAATGGTATCGTCTTACATCAGTGCTCGACAAACTCTAGATTTATGGTTTTGTCTTCTTATTCCCAAATCCAAAATTTCAAAACAAAACTTATTTCTTTTATACCCAAATCTTTCTACTACAATTCCTAGCCACAACTCTAAATTTATCAAAATACAACATTCCTTCTTTTATCAAAATTTCACATTGACACCTACCACCAAAAACTAAGCGTCGACTAAACTTGATTTGCAATCATACATTTGCTAAAAACTATGACGGGGAGAAAATGAGACAATTTTGCCTTGGAAAAATCTACAAAGAGGTGTCTACGAGCTTATTATAGAAGATATGCAACAAGAAATTATTCAACTGTAACAAAGGCTTGCCAGATTGAGAGGAGGAAGTGAATTCCTTTCATCAAGCAGTTTCTAATGTGAATTAATACCCCAATGATTTTGCATGAAATATCATAGGAAAAATTTGGATTTTGGAGTGGAAATTGACTTGTCAGATTTTAAAGGTCACATGGATTCAGATGAGTTCTTTTAATAGTTTCGAGTAGTATAACGAATCTTAGTGCAAGATTGCAAGATTTTGGGATGAAGATTGACTTTTTGAATTTTGAAGGTCACATGGATTCAGACGAGTTCATTGAATAGTTTTGAGTAGTATGATGAATCTTAGTGCAAGGGCATTCCATCGGATATATGGGTAAAACTAGTCTTCTTTAAGCGGTTTGGTTGGGAGAATTTGTAGTGTATTGTAAATCTTTTGGAGGGATTTTAGAAAATTGTGTTTGGTACGAAGAATTACAAATACATTGTAAAGTTTAAATGAATTTAATGTTTTCACTTTAGTTCATTTTGAATGAATTTATAGTTTAACTGATTTGACTGAATTTTAGATTTGCACCTTGTAAAATGTTATCGATAGATTCCAACCGCCGCCCGCTGCTTGCCATTGGTCCTCGCACATTCTCAATTGCCTCCCGTCGTCGCAGTCCGCCGCCTTCTGTAGTCCTCCGCCGTCTACCACTGCAACCATCTACCACCTTTTGTCACCGTCGTTTGTATTCTACTGTCGTTCGCCATCCTTCGTCTTCTAGTGCCACCGTATGTTGTCTGCCACCGCTTGCCAATTTTGGTTTAATGCTACTATTGTTCGTCGTTGCAGATGTTGCTTTCCACTGTTTGTCGTCGTTGCCACAGTTTGTCATCTATCGTTGCCAGTCGTTCGTTGTTGTCAGCTATATGATGTTGCCTTTTATCGGTGGCAGCAACCTCCACTCCGCAGTAACCTGCCTTTCACCGCCACTCGTTACATTTTTTTCTGTCTTCAATCGTTCATTGCTAGTTGTCTCTTATTGTTGCTGTCACTGTAGTTTGTAGCCATTACCAGTCACCATCGTCTGTCTCTGCTGTTCATCTGCCTTTGCCCGTTGTTGTCTTCCGATGCTCGCCATCGTCTGTCTTCTCTAGTCATTTGTCGCTACTCACTGTCCTTTGATACCGCTTGTCCTATGTTGCAGCCTGTCATTTGCCACTATTTTCTGTCACCACCACTGTCTATTGCCATAGCCCGTTGTGTTCACCACTTCGACGCTGTCGTCGTTGCCCACTGCCGCTGGTCGCCTCCGGTTGCTACCCGCCCCCCGTCAATAATATCTTGTATATTTTGAAAAATTTTATTTTTAATTTACTTCAATACAAACAAAAATATAAAGTTCTATGTTTATTTTACAGTGAATCAAACAAATCTAAAGTATTTTGAATACAATATATTACAGTGAATCAAACAAATCATTTTATACTGCATTATTTTTTCAACGAAACGAACAATCCTTAAGTTAACACAAAAGTGCTTCTCTTTAGAGGGAGAACATAAAGCGTTTTTGATAGCTAGAAAGGAAAAATAAAATCACTATCTAGTGCAAGATGAAATGAGAGATGTAGTGCAAAGAAAAGTAAAATCACAATCTTTTTCGTAGTCATGACATGTTCTTGAAACTTCATCACTTGCAATTGCAAGATCTCTCAATAGAGGAATGCAAATTTGAGTTTGAGCTGCTGGTGCTGAAATGCGAGCTAGTTAGCACTAGGGAAACACCATAACTTGATATCTTGGGACATTGAGATTGTTTATTGTCATTGTGATATAGTTACTACATTATTGGATGTTACATGATGTTCAAACCCTATCTTTAAAGGAAAAAAAATTTTAGGTGCGGATTCCAAACATACGGACAACGACCGAGATTAACAGAGGGGAAAAAATAAAAAAAATAATAAGACATCCGCTGTACCACAACGGTTGTCTGTATGTGCGGAATCCACACGTAAAAATTTCTCCTCTAAAGGTAGAGAGACAACACACATGTATTATGTTCACACCACCCTTCAAATAGGGTTCATTCATCAAATCATGCTGCAACAGTACACCTAGTAGAGAAATTTGTAAAAAATGGAGGAAAGGTAGGAACCACCAACACTCTCATATTTGTCACAATCGAGAAGTATTTTAAGTGTTATAACAAGAAAATGATATCTTTCATCAAGCAGATAACAGTTGAAGAAATGAACAGTTGCATAGGAGAGGATAAAGATGTCAAAGAGAAGTATAAACTTGCAGCTGACGTGAGAGAGATGCTAATGTTTGAAACTGAACCTATGAGAGAAAATCCAATAATGTTAACACTAGTTGTCCGAGAAAATAATGAATCCGAGGAGCTATATAAGAATAGGGGCAACCCTTGTCGAGAGAGTTTTTGGTTGTCCTAACTGACAGTTTACCTTATAGGTGGTTACCCCTAAAGAGAGATTCAATATATCACATATTTCATTTCAGGAATTTTTCCTACTAAACTGGCTTGCCTATAGGATGCTACCATCCAAATATGAGAAATTGCAAATACACACTTGATAGTTAAATTGCTTTGTGAGGTACTAGCCCAGATGCATCTTCGGTTCTGATTGTGCCAAAGAATGTTATTTATTATTTCAAGGTAGACTTTGTAGCACCGTATGCGTTTTAGAGCTCTAGGAAATGAATATGAGCATAGATTTTGAAATGAGACTGTCTTAGACACAACGAGACTGGATTTATTATGATGGTTGTAGACCACTTTCAGTGAAGAAGGCAAAGTCTTTCCTACCCGAGGAGAGTGAGATGAGACGCTATTGGATATGTGAGTCGCCAACTGAGTAACGAAAGCAAACACATGATCTATCACCCATGGGATCCTACGATGTTGCAATTCCGCTTACACAAGATTGACAAGATTCATGATACGAGGAAAATTTACATAATTTTTCTGCATTATATATCATGTTAATTATCTTAATTATCATGATATTACACTTGAGAAATTTATTTTGTTGTGTTGTGCAGAATGTAAGGTTTATGCCGCTTGAAGAAGGACAATCGGTGAATTTAGAGCAAAAATAATGAAAAATTGGACACATTGACGACCCTGTGTTTGTGCGCATGCATTTGCACGCTCACGACCGTGCACTTATGCACTCTAGCGCGCTCGCTCATGCGCGTGCCCTTACACGCCCTTGCACGCGCACATGGACACACACCCTAGCTGCGGTTATGTGCACGCCAGCCGTAGATCTGGATCTAGTAGATCCAGCCAGTCTAGCTTGTCAAATCTTGCCACATCGCCCCTACCAACTCCAATTGTGGGTGCTTGCATGCACCTGCTGCTTGCCACTTTCTTAATCTAACACCCGACTTACCAAATTGAACTGCGGCAGCGCATGCCTGTGCGCCCGCGCATTCATGGGTATACAAGCGTGCCCGTGAAAGCCAATCCGCCATAACACAAAATTTCAGGATTTTTTTGGAACTTGAAGAGTGTTTGTACCTATTTTGTATCTCTACTGCCTCAAACAAGTATAAATATATGTTTTTATCATTACGAGGGGACTTTTTGCCTAAGGGGCTGTTCCTCTAGGGCTTGGGAAGTGTTTTGCAGCTCTTGGAGTTGTCTTCTTCAGATTCGCTCGGAAAAGAATATTTTCTTGCTTTCTTCTTCTTTTTCAAGATTGTTTAAGGAGTTTTATGATCTTGTAAGGTGATATTGAGTGCATATGTATGAGAGAGACCCACGAATATTTGTATTGATTGGAGAGGACCACGATGTATTGCAAGGATCAACTAACTCTATCTTTTCTTTACTTTTTGCTTTCTCTCTTTTTTATGCCTACAATAACAATGTTTTTGTTTTCTTCATTAATGCATTATAATTAATCTTGTTTCGTACACATGTAATGTAAGTTTTATATATTTCTTATAGTTTTCAAGTTATGAATTTCTTGTTTTCTCGATGCCTTTTTGAGGCATAAATTACTGATATTGATGTGCTAATTTTCCAATCGTCATTTACTTTTTATTGGACGCGATAATAAAGTTGAAATTCCTCATGAATTGTCCTTGGCCCGTGACGTACTGAAACGAGTAGGGTAACCACAAAATTTTTATAAAATATACATACTCTAATAGGATTTTGCAACCTACCAAGGGGATCAAAAAAATCTGCGGATATGCCTTAGGGTTAAGTAAAACTTAACTCTATAGGTTGTGGATTCTTCTTTTGACTTAGACATAGGCATAATGATAAACCTTTTATCTCTTGTTGTCAACAATAACGTGAGTTCCATAGAAAAACTTCAATAAACCACAGGACATATATCCCAGGAGTATGAATTTTGCATACATAAAAACTAAACACTTTTTCATTCTAGTTCTTGTAATTGCATATTTAAGATTGTTAGATACATCTTTTGAATTTGATTATTTCGACTAGACTTAATGGTTCAATAAAATAGAGCTTTGTCTCGTAGAAATATTTGGTACTATCTTTGTGGGATCGATACACAGACTCTTAGATTGCTTATTACTTGACAAATATAATTGCATAACTGACCTATTTACTTCGCAGTAAGTTTTCAGCTATCAATTTCTCAATCGCGCTTTCTCGGGATGCACAGAAAACGAGATTCTAGTAGTGTAATCGAGGCAATGGGATCTACTAATCTGCTACCACCATGCTATTGAGGCCCACCATTTATGTTATTTTATTAGAATAACGGTTTTTTTCTAGCAATGGAGTATTTATATCTTATATTTCTTGTTTTCTAGGTTATGTTGTTTGTTGTTATTGTGTTTAGTGACGTTCTTTGTTTTATGCTCTCCTTGGTATTTTATCATTTTTTTTTTGCAAGTAGTGTGCTTGTATCTTGCTCCAGAATAGGCGGCGCAATCTCTTCGCTGCCCGTATATCGTTGTTTAGCCGTTTGACCTGCTGTTCTCAGTCCGCACTGCCACTGAAAGCATCATATCTGCTGTCTAACAACAGATTTTTCCATGTTTGCCCTTCCAAACATCGCAACCCACTCGTATTATCCTTCTCTTGCTATTCAACAGCCTGCTCCCCACAAAATCTCCTTCCTAAACATCTTCTAGAAGGCCCTAGAATGGTATCAGTCTTGGTTATCATCTAAATTTCTTCTTCATTGCTACACTTTTTTCTCACTGTCTATTCCTTGGTCTCCTTAGACTCTTTATTCCTAACCCCAGATATATGGTAAAACTACGTTCTTATACTTTGATTTGTTCCAAACTTCATTCCTAGTTTCTCTTTGTATTTCTAACTCCTAATATTTTTTTCTTCATTTCATGTAATGTTAAGTTGTCATCGTCTTCAATTTTTATAGCATTGGCCCCGTCTCTCATTTTAAGCCAATGTACTCGCCCGCCCCATCTTTTTGGAAATCTATGCCAAGGCACTCATTGAGGTAATGCCTTAATCAGCTACTCGCCTAACAAATTTATTAGTTGCTATGGCACTTTCTTGCTGTGAATAGGCAAGTGTTTAACTTGTCTATGCGACTTTGGGCTCATTTATTCCAAAAATATTACACCATTGCTTCTTTCTTATAGTATTCATTGAATTTTTGGTTACCACAACTACAACAGCAGGTCCTTTCATGTTTCATGCACTGAAGGCCTTCAAAATGGAAAGGCACCAACTTGCACCTCACTTCATATATCCAATTGGATTCAAGTTACAAAATATTAAATCTATAGAAGGCTTATGCAAGAGTTTTTTAACGCATTTAGCTGGAGAGCATCTAGTGAGGTACTAGATTTGTTGTTCAAAATCTATCTGTTATGTATTAGATTTGGACTTAATTAATGTGCAGGTCTAAGCTTCTCCGCTCAAAACTCTTTTGAAAAATTTGTGTCCTGTATGCATTTTAGGATAATCACAATGGTTTACTCGGGACCTTAGTGAGTTGTGATTTTGGACCTCTCCACCTTATATTTATGTCAAAAATTATGCTCGCTACGGCCAATACTCAATTGCATTTTAATGGGACTTGGAATACATGTGAACCGATGTTGGTCCACTTGCCAAATCTTTTTTTTTTTTTTTAATTTTTAAACTTTAGATATCTAGTACATGAAAGTAACAATAGAAAAATAAGTAATCAGGTGAAAGTGTAATCCATTTCTTTGAACGCAATGTCTGGTGTTTTATTTATATACAACTTAAGGGTTATTACTCATTTCTAGTTTGAGAAATATTTATTAGCAGCTTCAGTAAACTTGAATTTATTGACCTGATTAAAAAAAAATATTGTAAGGCTTGATATGGGTGTCAAGCCAAACCACAATTGAACGACAAATTTTATTGCTGAATTCTAAAGTTACAATGACGGATCTTCAACATAAAAAACGCAAATATGCAAATGACAAGTGTCAACGTCGACTTTGTAAAAAAGGAAAAAAACAACACAAAACACATAAATGGCTCTCTGAAGAAGAGCGACAGACCTGGAAGGAAAGGAAGGGAGCGTAGACAATGTTGAAAGGGGGAGAGCAGTAGGTGTTGCGCGCTAGAGGGAGCATAAGTCATGTCGGTCTGTTAGAAGGTGTCAAACAGGTGGTGGCTGCGGCCTGGAGGGCATAGGAGTGATTGTGGACTATTGGGAGGAGGCTGACAGCAGTTAGCTGTGGCATAGGAGGGAGCATGAGAGGTGGCAGTGGACTGTCAACAACAGGAAGGGGGTAGATGGGCTGACAGCAGCAAGGACAGGCCTTGAAGGTGTTGGCGGCAGCAAAGACTGGCTTTGGAGCGACTAGCGGTAGGATGATAGGCTCTGGTGGGATCGGAAGGAAAAAGACAGGCCCTGGAGGCGCCTGCGGCAGCAGGAAGGGATGAAGTGCGTAGAAATAATCACCATCTCAGATGTGTTACAACCAAATCATTTTTCGTTGTTGGATATAGCCCTTGGAAGGGGGAAACACCGGGTTGAAATCTAAAATCAGAAATAATTATTAACCAACTCTAACCAAACAAAGTAGCCTATATATAATAGGTCGAAGTAGATAAAAACATGAAGTAATAGAAAAGGGAAAGGGGTCGATTAGAAAGGGAATAAAAAAAGCAAGGGATGGAATAGAAAGGGGAAATGAAAAGGCAGAAAATAGAATAGAAAAGGAATCCTCCATATTGAAGTGATAAAATAAGAAAGAAAGAGGCAGAGGAGGGGCAGTGATTCTTGCCCACGGCTAGCCGGTTGAGCCTGCCATCAAACCAGGACTAGCCGGTTCAGCCAACCCATGAAGTTTCGTATCAATATGTTTCCATAAGGAAAGTTATTTTTTTGAAGTCAATGACTTTCACTTACTATTATTTTTTTAATCATGTAAAAATAAATTTATAGGTGGGGTTGGATGAGGTTTCTATGCAAGGTACTTAGGCTATTGCGCCTGAAGCAGAGGTTTAGGTGTTGGCATGCCTAGGGCATTGAATGCGAACTTTTGGCTTAGTGATTGCATGGAGACAATTAGATAGTGTCGATTTTGTGGAGACGGTTGTGTGTTCAGTTAGGTCATCACATTTGAACTTATGACTTTTGCTTGTGGCCTAAGCAACTGGAGCAACTCGTGGCTTAGTGTTAGCATCACCATCTCAGATGAGTTACAACAGGAGCGTCTACTTTTCGTCGGATACAACCCTCGGAAGAGGGAAATGCTAGAAGTAGAAATTTAAAATCAGAAATAATCATTTACCAACTCTAAGTAAACAAAGTAACATATATATAATAGGTGGAAGTGGATAAAAATAGAAAGTAATAGAAAAGGGATGGGTTAGAAAGGGAATAGAAAAGACAAGGGTTTGAATAGAAAGGAGAAAGAAAAATGCAAAAAATAGAATAGGAAAGGAATCCTCCATATCAAAGAAATAAAATAGGAAAGAAAAAGGATGGTGGGGTGGTAATTCTCGTCCCATGGCTAGTCGGTTCAGCCGACCATCAAATCAGGACTAGTCAGTTTGGCCGATCCATGAAACCCCGCATCAGGGCCTTTCCATAAAGAAAGTTTTTTATTTATTTATTTTTTTTAAGTCAATGCCTTTCACCTATTATTATTTTTTTTAATCTTGTAAAAATTAAATTTACTGGTGGGGTTGAATGAGCTTTCTATGCAAGGTGCTTGGGCCATTATGCCTGAAGTAGAGGTTTAGGTGTTGGCTTGCCTAGGGCATTGAATGCGAACTCGTGGCTTAGGGATTGCACAGAGACAATCAGATGGTGTCGATTATGTGGAGACATTTGTGTGCTCAGTTGGGGCATCACATGCAAACTTATGACGTTTGCATGTGATGCCGTTGTGGGATGGAACAAGTGGAGATAATTATCATCTCAAATGAGTTACAACCAAAGCATCTACTCTCGGATACAACCATCATAAGGGGAAATGTTGGAGGCAAAAATCTAAAATAAGAAATAATCTTTAATCTACTTTAGGTGGAAATGGATAAAAATAGAAAGTAATAGAAAAGGGAAATGGGTGGATTAGAAAGGGAATTGAAAAGGCAAAGACTGGAATAGAAAAGGGGAAAGAAAAAGGCAGAAAATAGAATAGGAAAGGAATCCTCCATATTGAAGGAATAAAATAGGAAAGAAAAGGGAGGGGAGGGGCGGTAATTCAAACCCCATGGCTGGGCGGCCGGCCCATGAAGCCCTGCATCAGGGCCTTTTCTTAAGTAAAGTTTTTTTTAAGTCAATAACTTCGCTTATTATTATTATTATTATTATTATCTTGTAAAAAGTAAATTTATGGGTGGTGTGGATGAGGTTTCTATGTAAGGTGCTTAGGCCATTAAGCGGAGACAATCAAATGGTGTCGATTATGTGGAGACAGTTGTGTATTCAGTTGGTGCTTCAGATGCGAACTTATTATTTTTGCATTTTGAATCTCCCTTCTTAGATCTTCTCATGCTATACAGGTTTCGGAAGGTTGACCGAGTGCTTGTTGGCGAAGTCTCATTACAACTTGCATGCATGTTCATTTTGCGACCTTCGTCCATCCCTTCTTCGTTATGTTTGGTTTTCCCCTTGAGTTTTTGGGTATTTTGATTGTCTTTGACATTGACGCCGCCTCATGGCATTGGCATTGATGGCGGCTGTCTGTGACACCAATGTTTTATTTTTTTATAGTCATTGTCGCGCCATGGCATTGACATTGATCGCAGCTGTCATTGACACCGAAGTTTTACTTTTTATAGTCATTGTCGTGTCATTGCGTTGCTATTTGTGATAGTTATGCCACTTCATGACATTGTCACCTCCTTTGTTGATCACCTTTGATACTTTTAAGGTTGATCTTTCTTTTATTTCTTTGGTGGTTGAACATCTACCGCCTCAACCCTCACATTCTTTTACGAATGTTGTTCATGTTTTGAATGTTGCAAAGGTATTTTCTTTTCCACTTAATAATTCTCGACATTTTATTTATTAGTGCTCCGCAACTTTTCAACATTAACGACCTTCATCTTCTTTAAGTATGCTTTCTTCTTTTATGTTGAGGAGATTTATGTACTTGCTAAGTTCTTAGTCTTTTCTTTATTAGAAAATTTTATTTGGGTTGTCGTGTCTAGAGAAAATTCACAAATTCCTTTGTGATTTATAAGCGATAGACAATGACTTTGTTGGCCTTATTGACCATCAACATTTTATTATTATGTCTTTCTTTAGGAACAATTTATATCAAACTTTCCTCGCATCATTCATGATATATTATTTGCCTTATGATTCACTTGTTAAAATGGTCCCTTTAATTTGTTTGCTCTATGGAGCCTTTTAAAACTCTAATTTGTATCTCTTTTCTGCGACTTCAATCAATTTATCTTATTTTTCTTTGCTCCTACCCATAAAAAACTTAGCAAAATGAACTACTTCAATCAATTTTTCTTATTTTTCTTGGCTCCTACTTATGGAAAACCTTTACAATTGGATGCTACATCAGCTCATTTTGCTAAGTTTTTTATGGGTAGTCGTAGTGGAGCTAAACACTACATCTTTTTTCCATAAAGAAGTGTGAATTGGCTCTCTGATTCTGGATATTAGCTAAAGGCAGAATTTAAAAACATTCCATCATAATGCTTTTCTTGCCATGTTTTTTGACATATTCTCTGATAATTTCAAGGCTCTTCTTGAACTGAGGAATCCTCAATTTTGGCCGCAAGACTTTCCAACTGATATTCATGATGATAGCTTTGCTCCATCAGTGAAAAACCTTGTTTTTTCATGTATGTACTCAAAATTTTGACACGGTTTTGATTCTCTTTAGAAGAAAATGGCTAATTCCCTTGTCTATGCTTGCCCCTTGGTGTTGATCGCTTCACTAACTATTAACTAGAATATTTCACAAGCTCTTGGAACACTTCATTCTCTTCACATTTATGAACAAAATAATGTTTATTTATTACAGTATGTTTTTATTTTTGTTTGAGTTTTAAGAGTGTCGATTCTAGTAGATAAAAGATTTCATAGTTTTTGTTTCAAATGGGGATGAATTCAGAAAAAAAATTATCGCAGCTAACATTGTTTCATTGGACTCTAAACTAGACAATCAAAATAAAGTATTTTTCCTTCTGCTATTGTTTTTTTTTTTTCATTTGTTCTACAATTTCTTACTACATGCATTTAGTGCATTCATATCATTATCTAGTTTATGTATATTTTATTTTAAGTATAAAAATGTAAAAGCTACATGTGGCTTACCTTTCTTTTTCTCTTGGGAATGTCATGTGGCTTACTTTGACCTTCAAATTGTTATTAGTTGGGAATCTTCTTAAAGGATTCATTTAAAATTTTGCTTTTTCAATTTCAAGAAGAGGGTTGAGGCTACAATGGTAGACATGACACTGTTAATATATTTATTACAATCAATGATGATTAAATCCCATCATGAATCCTTGAAAAATAAACCGTCTTAGAAGTACCAAGGTATCATGAATTTTCTGCTTATAAAATATAATCAACTTGTGCCACTTGATAAGAGTAATAATTAAAATAATCACTCAAGCTATTAGTAATGATTAAAATAATCACTCAAGCTATTAGTTTTGGTAAATCAGTCAATTTTAAGATGGTAGTCACTGCTGCTCCTTTTTTCAGGATGTATGCTGAGATGTGAAAGTCAAACCCCTTTTTGTGTTTTGACCTAGCTACTTTCCACCATACGCCTGCTTGTTTCTGCTGTTGATCCATTGGTTTATCTATGAAAATTTATTAAATGGGCTTTCCTTTTTTCCATAACTTTTGAAAGTTCAAAGCGCAAAATTTGTAAATTTTCGTGAGTTGAATTAATGTGTTTCGTTAATATTCTGGCACTATTTGCTAAGATTGTAGTGAGAATCACAATGTATGGCGTTGTATTGAGAATCACATTGCTAAAATACATCAAATAGAGTTTTTTTTTTTTTTGCAGATATCCGTCACTTCGGGTTGCATATATTGATGAGGTTGAAGTACCTCTGGAGAATAGAAAGGTGGAAAAAATTTATTATTCTACCTTAGTGAAGGCTGGTTTGCCTAAAGATGATAACGCTGCAGACCCTGTGCAGAACCTTGATCAGGTAATTGGCTATTTTTTTTACCGCCCATGTCATTAGCTTTTGAACGTGAAAATGTTAGCTGGCTCTGTAAACAGAATCTTGATTTGGTCCCAATTACATATCTAGCACCTAAGCTTTTACTTTTTTAGATTTATTACAACCAAATATTTCATCACATAAAAAAATACCACCATTTTAACTTTTCAAATATAAAATATAGCTTTTCGTGCTAGGTAAGGTCATGACACGAACTTGAGATTGGACCGGCCATGACCTGTGGGCCACTTTGACCGGCATTTACGTGCATACCACCCATTTCTTATGTATTTACATAGCTAGCACCTAAATTTTACATTGTACATTTTTTAACAACCAATTATTTCATATCATATAAAAAATATCACCATTTTAACTTTTAAAAGGTGAATAGACCTTTTCTTTGCCTAAGGTGGCATGACTCGGACATGAGATTGGACTGAAAATGATCTACGACCAATTAGACCGGGTCCGGATGTGAGAGGCTTGACCAGCCTCTTAGGGGATTGAGATTTGCCTCCCAGCAGAGTGGGCCACTCCTTAGTTGCCTAATAGTATTTATATGCATTTAGTTTTTTTTCCGTGTTTCTATTGGGCAAGTCATCAGCCTATCCAATTCTCCCTCCTAGGACTGTATCCGAAGGAGAGAAGATACTCTGGCTATAACTCGACTTGAAGTAGTGTATCGATCGCTCCATGCTTCTCCAGACCGCGCCATCTTTCCAGTTGCTGACGTATTGCAGATATCCTACATACTGCATCCCCATCACTAGTCTACCATATCTGTCGTTCCCCTGTCGCTAACGTACCTGCTTGCTGCATTCCTGCCGCCAATCTCCTTGGCTTGCTGTTTTCCTGTCGCCAATCTTTTCGCCACCTTGTCTAGCCCCCCTGCCTTTCCCTTTCCTTGTTGCTTCCTCCCTACATGAAGCTCCTTTTTTCTTATCGCAATTCCATCGCTAGCCACCTCGCAGACCTTGCTGCCGCCTTCCTAAAACATTTGATTCAACATGAAGCTTATTTTTTCTTATCGCATTTCCATCGCTAGCCACCTTGCAAACCTTGCTGCTGCCTTCCTAAAACATTCGATCCAACCTTTGTTTGGTGTTTGTGTGCGTGTCTTTATTATTTCTTCTTTCTGTTGGTTGTTTGTAACTGTATATTTGAATTTCAGCAATAATATTATCGCTATGTTGTTTATGTTAACTCAGGCATCATTTGATATCAGAGCTAACTTAATCTCAGTCATATCCTAGGGTTTTTAGCATTTACCCTTTTTCTTTCCCCACCCTACACACTTCTTTCCTCCTTCCACCTATCCACGCTTGAACATTAGTCATGCCGCTGAGAAGTCAATTTTCGAAACCTAGTCTGGAATTTACCACTGGCGACGTACTACGAATACTGTGAATTGTTGCAATGGCACAAGTCGGTTGAGCAAAAGTCTGTGGTGCGGTCTCTGTTGATTGTAATAGCAAGAGTCGTGTAGGAGAGCCGAAGAACAGTTGAACCCATTTTGTTATGGACGAATTCAGTGAAGAGGAGAATTGACTCGAACGTTTAAGAATTCAGTTTCAAAGGAGGTTGAGAGAGAAAGTACCCGTTAGAGGGCACAAAGATATGGGAGTTAAAGTGGACCTACTGGACTTCGACGGGAGCATGAATTCAAATGATTTCCTATAGGGGCTGCAAACTTTTGAGCTAATCTTTGAATATAAAGATGTGCCCGATGAAAGAAGAGTGAAGCTCACTGCCATCAAGCTTACAAAGAATGTCTTTTTGTGGTGGGAGAATCTGAAGTGGGAAAGATAGGGCAGGACGAGATAGAATCCCTTCTTGGGAAAAAAATGAAGAAGACAATGTAGCGACAATATCTATCCCCGCACCACTGTCAGGATATTTTATTTGAAACTGCACTATCCGCAAGAGAAAAAGCTATGACTAGAGGAATACACGATAGAGTTTATGTTTATGTTGCTTAAGTTGAAATGTGAACTGAAAGAGACAGGAGCAATCCATAGCCAAAACCGCCTTCAAACTTAGAAAGAATGCTTGTTTGTGATGGGAGAACATGAAGTGGGAATAGGACGTGATAAAATTGTTTCTTGGGTAAAGATGAAGAAGGTGATGTAGCAACAGTACGTATCCCCACACTACCGCCAGTATATTTTCCTAAAATTTCACTACCTGCAACACAAAGAGCCATCAGTGGAGGAATACACAACAAAATTATGTAACTCAAGTTGAAATGTGAGCTGAAAGAGATAGAGTTGTCCATAGCCAGATATTTGGGGGTTTCTGAAAAACCCACCATCTGTAATGTAGTCCATCTGAAACATTTTGGACACTGAGAGATGTGCAAACTTTAGCACTAAAGGTGGAGAGACAACTGAGACAACAAAGTTACTTGTTTCTATGGCTGTCAAAAAACTCATTGTTCGCGAACAACTCATGTTCGACTCGCTCGTTAAGTGAGCTAAACACAAATAAATTTTTCAAACTCGAATTATAAATAAGTATATCACGAATAAACCTTTGTTTGTTTGTGTTCAAGCTCGTTTTAGGTCGAAATAAAGAAATTATATGTATTATTTATATAATAATTATATATATATATATATAAATATATATATATATATATATATATATATATCATAGCAGCTTGTGTGGTTAATGTGGTTCCACACTTTCTATTTCACAGAGTTAGTGCAGGTTCGGAGGCATAAAAGGCGTAACACCACCATCCTATATCTATTTTTTCTAATTAATTTTAACGAGCCAATTTTGAGTCAAACACGACAACACTGTTCTCGAGCCGATTTCGAACACAAGCAATTTCGAACTAGTTGAACATGAACCAAGCCTGAGCTCGCTCAAGCTCGACTCGTTTACAGCCCCTACTCACATCAATTCATACAGCCCCTGCAGTGAGAAGCCTTAGCAAGTGCATGCCAAGAGAAGTGGGAAAGATTGGATAAGGAACTAACATGACAGATAATTATAGGAAAAAAACCTGAGGAGAGCAGTACGACCTGTACAATTCCAGCCCAGAAATGCTTCTGATGCCTTGGATATGACACATCACCTCCAGCTACTAGAGGAACTGAGCGGTGTCTTTCACTAAGAATGGTGTCATGGAGGAAGTGAGTGATGAAGCTACAACTAAGGATCAATGTGAGGAATACCAACTCTTGGGAGATGAAGGGGAAATGCTAGTTGTAAGAAGAGTTCTACTGATAGAACCATAGAGGATCACTCGTGTTTGTGGAAAAATATCTTTCGCATCAGGTGTATTGTGAGAGGAAAAGTTGGATGCCTTATTATTGACGGAGGAAGCTGTGAGAATGTGGTTTCTACTTTCTTGGTGAAGAAGTTGGATGTTGTTACATAGAAACATTCTCAGCCATATTCTCTAAAGTGGTTGAAAAAAGGAAACGAGATATGAGTGGATCAAACAATGTGTCTGCTAGAGGTTTTCCATTAGGGATCAACTACAGGATCAGATGTTGTGTGATGTGGTTCCCATGGACGCCAATTAACCGTAACATTGAATTTCAAGACGCAGAACAACAAGTTCAAGAACACTAATGCATTCACGAAGGAGGGAAAACACATCATTCTCTTACCCATCAAGAATTATGGAAGAGCAGCTGCACATGATTTCTCATGTGCCACTTTTCTGTTGTCAGTTAGAAGCCTCAATGGCACTGGCCTTAGTCATCTTAAAGGGATTAAGGAGGAGACAAATCCATCGTAGAATGTCCGACCGTTGTTATCTGAGTTTCAGCAGGTGATGACCGAGAACCTAGTAGAGGGTTTGATGCCACCAAGGGTTATCCAACATGTCATAAATCTTATCCTAGAGTTAGGATTGTCAAACAGACCGACATATATGTTAAGGTTAGTACAATATGAAGAGTTACAACGACAACTCCAAGAGTACTAGTACATGCTTTGTTCTCGCACTGAATGTGCATCGATAGTCGAGTTATCAACAAGATCACCTAAAATAATAGTTCCCTATCCATTGCCTGGATGACATATTGGATTATTTACATGGAGCTGTAGCCTTTTCCAAGATTGATCTATGCAGACAATATCTAAGGTTGTAAGAGTGAACCTTCATGTCATTTGGAATGTCCAATGTACCTAACTTATTCATGAGACTAATTAATTTGGTTTACATCGAGAAGTTCGTGATTGTTTACTTAGGCAACTTTGTCTACAAGAGTTCAGAGGAGAAGCGTTGTCAACATCTGAAGCGAATTTTTGAGGTTCTAAGGTCGGAGAAACTATATGCACACCTAAGTGTCACTTCATGACGACACATGTATATTTTTTCGAGTATATTGTATCTGGTGCAGACATGCAGATGCACCCAATGAAGATAGAAGTGATTGTGAGTTGGAGACCCCTAAGGCGGTTTTTTTCAAGTTAGCGTCATGTTACAGGCAGTTCATCAAGAGCATTAGAACCCTTTGAGCTCCCCTGACCGAGCTTTTGAAGTGAGATAAGTTTAGGTGCATAAAAAAATCCCAGTCTAGTTTTGATAGACGCATGCCCGAATGTTAGATTTATTGGATTTCAGCTAGTTCTTTCAGGTGGAGTGTGACAACTCTAATGTGGGAATCAGAGCAGTGTTGAGTCAAGGAGGAGACCCTATAGCCTTCTTTTGTAAGAAGTTGAATGATTCCAGGAGAAAGTATTCAACCTATTACAGGAAATTTTGTGCCATTATGAGAGCTCTCCAACAATGGAGTCCTAACCGCTTACGTGCTAGTTCACTTTATTCACATATCACAAGGTATTAAGTTTCTTGAGCAGTCAGAGCAAGCTGAAAGGTAGACATGCTATGTAGGTTGATTTTTTGGTGTTTCCAATTCATGCTCAAGTACAAGGCAGGAAGTTAGAGTCGAGTAGCAGATGCCTTGAGCCGTCACAATTCTCTAATTACATCTCTACAGTCTAGAGCTGTGGGATTTGAGTTAGTGAAGGAGTTATACAACACGAATGGGGATTTCAGGAAAATTTGGGAATAATGTCAGGAGAGGCTTGAAGGAGGACCATGCCATAGAGGTGATAGTTATGTCTTCCACCAGAGCAAGTTGTGTGCGCCAAAATGTTCGTTGAGAGGGGTCATTGTTCTGTATAGTCACATTTAGGGGATTGACAAGCCATTTCGACAAAGTTAATACCCTCACACTCATGAAGGAACACTTTTTATTTGGCTCTGATTGACAAGAGATGTGGAGCGATACTTTCGATAGTGTTGAACCTAAAGCACAGTTATACATGCCATTAACAGTACCAAAGGACCTTTAGGTTGATGTGAGCATTGATTCAAGGATAGTAGTGGTTGACTAATTCTCAAAGAGGGCTCATTTTTTGCAATATCACGGGATGCTAGACTCATCTTATGTCATTGATTCCTACTTCATGGAGATTGTGAGGCTGCATTGAAACCCCATGAACTTCACATCTCATATTGTTAATTTTTTAAGTCACTTCTGGAGAACCCTTTGGGGAAATTTGAGTACTGAGTTTCACTTTACCTTGACAGCCCATCGATAGGCTAATGGTGAGACGAAAGTGGTGAACAAGAGTCTGGGAAACCTCATGAGGTGCTTCATCAGAGAGAACATCAAGTAGTGAGATTTACTCCTAAGCCCAAGCCCAATTCACTTGCAACAAGTTTGTGAACCAAACAATAGGTCACGCATCTTTTCAGGTTGCGTATGGATGCAATCTTCCCTCACTCCTCTTTAGTTAGTATTAGTTCTTCCTACGTCGAATAGTACAGGGAATTCAGAGGCTCTATGAGGAGGTTGGGAAAGAGACTGCCAAACATAATCACAAGTACTGGGTGGAAGCTGACAATTCCAAGAAGGTGACATTCCAAGTGGAATATCTACTGTGGATCAGACTGAAGAAAGAGAGATATTCCCCAAGGTTGTGCGAGAAAGTCAAGCCCATAGTAAACGAACTTTTCAGAATTATGATGAAGATGAGTGAAAACGCTTATATGATTGATTTATTGGGGGATTAAAATATCTTTGCTGTCTTCAATGTGACAGATTTGACTTCATACTACGAGGATGCATAAACTTCGACGAATGAAATTGAAGCTTCCCCAACTTTGAGAGACCGACGCGGACGTGAGACTGGAGCAACCATGACCTGCTGCCAATTGGACATGTCCAGATGGGGAAGAGACTTGACCAGCCTCTTGGGGGCCGGGATTTGCAGCATAACAGGAGTGGACCACTCCTTAGTCGCCTAATATTATTAAGGTTTTTTATGTTCTAGGTTTCGTTTTTTCCTAGTATTTCTTTCAGGAAATTCATCAACATCTCCAATTATTTTTCCTAGTGTTGTATCTAAAGGCGAGAAGGTGCTCCTGATATTATTCGTCATGAAGCGGTGTTTATCAATCTCTCCCTGCTTCCCATGCCATCATTCCAGCCGCCAACCTGCTGCTGCTGCCCTGCCTGCTGTGTTTCTATCACCGGCCCGCCCTGTTTGTCATTGCACGGCCACCGGCTTCTGTGCTTGCTGCTTTTCTGCTGCCAACCTATTCGTTCTGCTATTTCCATGTTGTTGGCCTTCCTTGCAGGTTGTTGTTTCCCTGTCCCCAGCCTTGTCGCCGCCCTGACTGCCTATCCCCTGCCATCCATTTCCTTGTTGCTGCCCTACCAACGGTCCGTCATTTCTTGTCGGAAACTCGTCACCAGCCACCTCTTTGTTATTTCCTCTTCCCATTGGTTTTTTGTAACTGTTTTTTTTTATTTCAGCAATAATGTTATCGTTCCATTTATATTTGGATTAATTCCGGTATTGGGGCATGCATGTAAAAATTGAAGTTTGGTTTTAGATATGTAAATAAATATAAAATGAGTGGTATGTATGTAAATCTTCCTTTAGTTTGCCCCCTGCTCATTTTAGTGTAAACTTTATCAGATTTGAACAATGAACACTAGCAATTTTCTTTGTACTTATTTTTATATGTTACCAAATAGTCAGATTTTGTATTAGACAATTAATCATGCTGTCGTGGTTATCATTAACCTCACCTTGAAAGGAAGGCAAAATGATTATGGATATTAAACGCTGTTGCTGTGTTACTCCTAGTGATGACATCGTATTTGATGAAGAAGTTCATATTACAAAGGAGTTCAAAGCATAAATTGAATATTTATGAAAGAAATAGCCGTACTGTTGTTGACATTTGAACCTAAATTATGGTATCTTTTATTCTTCATTACAAATATAAATAGCTGTGCAACTGTTGTGATAGTTATTTTCTATTATAGCATTATTATTTCCTTCAATTGTCAATCATTGTTGCATTTCTAAATTAAGCTTGAAAAGATTTTTGAAATACCTATAGAAAGTAGTTGGTAATGAAAATTTTATTGATGTTAATAAGTGAAGCATGGATTTATACTTGTTATATGGAAACATGTTTTTTTGCTTGTGTAATCTGTAGAGATTGTATCGTTAGATAATATTGATTACTTATCGATGCACTTTATGGCATTATGACCAAGGGTATGCCATAAGTAGGTTAGGAATCTTATTTGTTTTCCCTCTTCATAGTTCTTAGCATATGTTTCCTTAAATTTTTTAACTTTTCTGATTCTCTTTTCCTAGGTCATCTACCGGATAAAACTTCCAGGTCCTGCTATTTTAGGTGAAGGCAAGCCAGAGAATCAAAATCACGCCATTATTTTCACTCGTGGTGAAGGTTTACAGACAATAGACATGAATCAGGTAGCCATTGATTTTTCTAAATCTCATTTTATGTCAGTAGTTTGTGTTTACAATGGTATCTATTCACCTAGGATAATTATCTGGAAGAGGCGTTGAAAATGAGAAACCTACTTCAAGAGTTTTTAAAAAAGCATGATGGTGTGAGGTATCCTTCAATCCTTGGTGTGAGGGAGCACATATTCACGGGAAGGTAGGCTCGCAAGGTTCTGTTAAAATGATTTGTTTTTGTTAAATCTCCTGGATATCTTAAATGTTTTTTGCTGCTTCTTGCAGTGTTTCTTCTCTCGCATGGTTTATGTCAAATCAGGAAACAAGTTTTGTAACAATTGGTCAGCGCTTACTTGCAAATCCTCTTAGGTAAGATTTCCTTCTCAGCGGCATAACTGAAAGATCTAATAATGTGCATGGTTATATCTGGATAAAACGAGGAACAAATAGCTAATATTTTATCAAGCCCTGGGACTATTCTAATTTTTCAATCATTGTGGCAAATAGATTTTTTTATTAATTGATTTCTTTTCTTTAATATATCCTTATAATTGAGGAAATTCATCTCATTATTTTTTTCATGTTCTTTAATTGCATCATTTATACTCTTTTTGTGTCTGAGAAAATAATAAGTTTTTGTATCCAATTTTTTTCTAAATTTTTATTAAATGAAATGGTTTTACCTTTTTGCACGTTATATATTATCCATTGGTTTTAAGCAGAGAATTAGGATATTGAGATATAATGATACAATACAAGCGTATAGGGTTTAGTTTTAATTATTTATTTTGTTAGTTAAATTATTTTATTAGTTGATAATTTCATCTTGATTTGATTTAGAAATTTATGATGATTTAGATTACATAAGTCTATCTTTAAATTTAAATAATTAATCTTTTTAGCAGTTAATATCCTATTTCTATACATTTTGATTCATCAATTGTGATTAGTTATCAATGAATGAATTGAATCAAGATAATAACCTAATCTTGTCTCTTCTGTGAATTTGATTGTCTTTTTTTTTTCTTTTGCGAAAGTTTCTCAACTCTTCCTGACGTCGGACATCCCACAGAGTTACAGGAACATGGAATTCCTGGTTCTTGATTGCGTGAATTTTGCGATACCATAGAATTGATGGTTTCTGATATCACAGACAGATTGAACCATGCAATCTAGTCTTGTTGCCCAATTCAGCGATATTATTTCTTTCTTTTATGGCTTATTTTCTGTTTTTGTATTCTTAACTAAGGTTTTTAAGGGACTAAATAACTATATATATATATATATATATATATATATATATATATCTGTGTGTGTGTGTGTGTATTAATTTTCTGGTTGAGCAAACTTTGACCCTTATTATTGTATTTGGAGATATTATCTGTTTTATGCTCTACGAAGTGTTTTATCATTTTCTTTTGCAAGTATTGTGTCTGTCTCCTGCTCGGGAATAGGAGTGAAATTTCCTCGACCTCTGTATTTCTCTGTATTGTCGTCCGTCTAGCTAGGTTAGCTGCCGATCGACACAGAATGTGCTGTCAAACATTAAATTTTTCCTCTTATCCCTTGCAAATGTCATTGACCTCCCATATTCCCATTCCTTTACTATCCCACAACCATCTTCGTACTAAAACTATTTCTTGAACACCTTCTAAGAGCCTTAGAACTGTTTCATCCGTTATCAGAGCTCGCAAATACTATATTTTTAGATAAGTCTTTTTTCTCCCAATCCAAAATTTCAAAAAAGAAAATTCCCACAATGTTCAAATCATTCCTACTACAATTCCTAGCCCTGAACTTAAATTGCCAAATCTAATGTTCATATCTCCACTTAAAACCCATTCTGACACCTACCACTAAAACACTAAATTTCGACCAACCTTTTATCTACAACCCCATACTTATTGAAACATTGATTAAGAGAAAATGACTTAAATCCGCCTAGCATAAATCTGAAAAGGTGTTCAAGAACTTATTATGGAGGATTTGCAATGATAAATCTTTCAAGTGCAGCAAAGGGTTGTCGCCTTTGAGAGAAGAAAACTTGGAGAGAGCATTCATAGCCACAATGGTGACTCGTCGGTTTGAGAAGAGGAAATGAATCCCTTATACCTGATAATTTCTAGTGATGAACTAATAACCTGACGATTGACATGGAATATTAGAGAAGTCATGATTTTGGATTGAAGATTGACGTTTCATATTTTGACAATTGCATGTATTCGAACGAATTCGAGTGGCTCCATACAGTGAATATTGTCTGATTACAAGCATGTCCAACCAAATAGAATGGTAAATTTTATTGTCATTAAGAAAGTTCGTCTCGGTGGTGAAAATTTTGAAGCCCAAGCTCGCGTGAGATAAAAATAAAATTATTTTTATGATCTATAAGATGAAATGAGATTCAACATAAGTATCTACCAGCATATTACATACATGACTTGATATTGAGATTTCAATATTTACAATAGCAAAATCCCTTAGTAGCGAAGTAGACCATTGAGTTCGAGTAGTTTTTAAAATGTGAACTGGTGGAGCTTGAGAAGAATACAATAGGCTAATATCTTGGGGGATTGAGATCTTCCATTGAAAACATCATACAACTCTAACCTTATTGAATATTATAATATGGTCATACTTTAGCATGAAGGCGAAGAGATAACAACACAAAAACAAGTTCATACCACACAAATGTTTTTATAACAAGAAATAAAGAATACAAAAACAAACTAGCCTCTAGTGTTAGGACAAAAGGGTAGAATCCGGTCCGACACGAGAGGGTGGTTTGAAAGGATAGAGATAGTTGGGGAATTGTAGGAAGGTCAGTTGGCAACAAGTTAGTCGGCTGCAGGGTGCTAGCGGTGGCAGTAGGGGCGTATGGGAGGCTGGCGACAACAATAGTGGGGTTAGGTGAGGCTGGAGACAACGGCAACAAGTCGAGAAAGGGGTTAGTGGTCATAGCAGCAAGGAAGAGGGGCAATGAGGTGGAAACAATATGCGTTGGGGAGGAGGATTAGGCGCAAGGTAGCTCGAGGTGGTCGACATCTCGGAGCACCTCCTGTACTATACAACCCCAACAGGAGAAGAACAGGGTTGTCTAAATAGCTCATTGTTCGTGAACAGTTTGTGTTTGGCGCATTAAAAAGTTCGTGTTTGACTCGTTCACTAAGTTTATGAACCAAACATCAATAATTTTTTTTGTGCTCGATATATAAATGACCCAAACACAAAAAAAAGATTTGTTCACTCGTGTTCAGCTCATTTTGAAATAATTCAATTATATATATATATATATATATATATATAATTGATTAGTATTTTTAAAATAATTAATTGACTACAATGCTACAAAGGTTTATAATTAATTAAAATTATTAATTAAAAATAGAATAAAAATATATTAAATTATATTTAAATGATGTTTTAATATTAATAATAAGATTTAAATCTCGTCCCAACTCTTAATATTCTATGGATGTGTGGTTGAGGTTGTCAAACCACTTTTTATTCACGAACAGCTTTGTATTCGAAATATAAACGAGTCGAACACAAACAGTTGTTTTTTTAACAAATCAAACGTGAGCTTAGCATAGACTCACTCCTGTTGGGCACGTTTACAGCCCTAGAAAAGAATGACTAGTGTCGGAAACCTAAAATCAGCAAAAACTAATATTTATAGTAGGAAAATTATGGGGAGAGGAAAGGATGACAATTCCCTCCCCATTGAATTGTTTGCCAGTTCAACATCTCTCGTGGAGGACCTACACAATCATGTTGTACTGGGTGGTCTAGCTCTAGCCTTGTGTCAGCCTCACATGGTTCGGGGAGCTTCGACTTCATCTGTCGAAGCTCCTGGGTCCTCGTAGTATGATGTCAAGTCCGCAGCAATGAATGTAGTAAAAACATTGTAGTTCATTAGTAGGTCAATCTTGCAAGCGTTGTTATTCAGCTTTCGGAGTATTTTGAAAGGTCCATTGGTTCAAGAATTGAATTTTTTGAATGGTCCTCTCAGGAATCCTTTTTTCTTTAATCGGATCTACACTAGGCCCCCTTCTTGAAGAGTCACATTCTTTCTGAACTTTTTACATGTGCTTGGTACTTGCGGTTCTGTTTAGTAATTTCCTTCATAACATCCTTGTGGAGCTTCTGAATCTCATGTGCCCTCGTTCCTTAGCATTCTCGCTAATCTGTGATGTAAGTGAGACGGGTTCCAATTCAAGCGGAGTGAGCTGTTTGTCCCCATACACAATCTCAAATGGGCGTCCTGTAGTTTTGACTCATAGATCTGTTGTAAGCAAACATGGCATGCGCTAGAATCAGATCCCATAGCTTAATATTCTTCCCAACAAAGCATCTCAGCAGATTCCAAGGCTCTATTTGTTACATCAGTCTAACTATTCATCTTAGGGTGCGCTGCAGAACTGAGTTGAAGCTTAGTGCTTAGTTTTCTCTACAGAGTCCTCCAGAAGTGACTCATAAACTTGACGTCCTTGTCCAAAGTGATGGTCCTTAGTATCCCGTGCAGCCTCACAATCTTTTTGAAATACAAGTCGGCGACATATGATGCATCCAGTGCTAGGTGACAGGGTACGAATGCACCATTTTTCAAGAATCAACACCATGACTGAGTGAATCCTTGTTTTGTTATGTCTTCGGTAGTCCCACCACAAAATTCATGCTAGCATCCACCCACGGTTCCTCTGGTACTGTTAATGGGGTGTATAACCGTAAATTTTGCCCTTTGGTTTTTTTCATAAGACAAATCTTGCATTGTTTGGGCTCATGAGTGCGAGTATTATTCATGCTAAAATGCCCTGCAAGTCCTCCACTCTGACTATCTTGAACAATGGATTATCTTAGCGAACATCTTGGAATGCACAACTTACTCTGGTAGAACAAATATTCATCAACTCTGTACTATTGCCCAAAAAGCTTCTCTTGAAGCTATACTCCCAGGTTTTCCCGAAATCCTTGTCTGTCTTGTAAAGCTTCTTTATTTACTACCCCAAGCCCACGACGCGGGCCTGCATTGTAGTGATCAGCAAGTGACGGTGGCTCAACGCATTTGCTACCCTATTACGACTCATTATCTTGTGCTTGAATGATGTTAAGAACTCCCCTTATTGGCGTGCCGACCCTGTAGTTTGCTCTGGTTGTTTAATAATTTCAAGGCTTTGTGGTCATTGAACAAACTCAACTCACTCGTCAATAAGTAACGGCTCAAGTGTTCAAGAACTATCACAACATCATAAAACTCATTGTCGTACGTCGAGTATTTCCCAGGTTTTCCCGAAATCCTCGATGGCTTGAAATTGTTAAGGCGGGAACTGATGGTCGGACGGGGGAAACATTTCTAACAGTTTTATTTCATAATTAAATAAAATTCGCCAAAGCATAAAACTTAATTTTAAAATATGGTTCATATTTAAACTTTTACATTTAACAGAAAATAAAGTTGAACTATAATAACTATCATCCCACGCTCCTCAGTGTCTGTACATAGCATCTTTTGGGTTCATCTAGTATATAACTTGTTTTCCTGTAAAAATGTGAACAACTTACGACTTGAGTTAAATTAGTCAATGGGCAAATGGTTCTAAATTACTTTAATTCTCATTTTAAAATATTTTATAAAATTACGCTAAACAATAAAAGTGGTTACAATAGAAGCAACAACAAAAACATATTCATTTTTTTATTCATTTATGTTACATTTTTCATTATTGAGAGTTACCGTCTAAATGTATATTTTAAAATTATATTTTTTAATCATTTTTATGTCTATTTTCATTTTCATTTTCGTGTACTGGTACATTACATTCCTCTCTCAGTACAATCCAGAGGTGACTCTCATATGCATGCGTATATCACATTTTATTCATTTTCCTTTTAACATTTAAAAGAAAATATGTACTTCTGCGTTTAAAATAAAAGCTGGAAAATAATAAATAACATAACTATTGTAAAATAAAGCATATTTATCCACTTCAATAGTGTAGTCAAATTGTCATTTTCTCGGTCAGCCTAAACTTTTGAGTGCATCTATAGGAATAAATTATACTATCAGTTATATCCTATATTAAGATATCAACATTTCAGAAATTAACTTTTATAATTATGTTTAAGAGGCATTTTAAATTTTCTTTTAGCATGTTTCATTTAAGAGTCACTTTGTTAATAAGCCTTAAACTTAGGTTTTAGTGTTTTTAAAGTTTTTAATTTACTCTAACTTTACTTAATTAGGAAAAGAACATTTAGTTATTAAAAGTAGTTGCCATACCTTAATCTTTCCCACAACAAAGCCTTCTTTTCTTGCTTTACCCTTTTTACCAATCACCTTAAACAATTCTTAATAAACTTAAAATCAATTTATTATAAACTTTCTGAATTTTCTTTTTAAATGAATGACAATTTTTAACTTAAGTTAATTTAATTTCAATTTTTACTTTATTAACCTCTTCCCAATCCTAAAGCATTCAAACTGAAATGGATAAGTTTCGGTCCAACATTTCACGCATGCAAGAAACTTCCATGACCTCTTCTTCCTCCCAAAGCTCTCGATCGAGCTTTAAACCAACAGCTCGACCCTCCTTCGCGTTTAGAATGTCCTCTCCATGGGTTTTTCTTCCTCTGCGAGCCGCACAAGATAGCAAGCCTACCTTTTCTTTCCTCTGTGAGCCTTACGAGCTCTCTTCCCTTTTCCTTTCACTCGGCTAGGACACACCTCCCCGTGTCAAGTGTCTCACGAGCTGCTCATTGCACTAAAAGTTTGAGTTCCTCTCTGTCAAACAACTAGGACACAAAATCCTCCCGACTGCTTCGCGTTCACGACGTCGCTTGCTTCACACGACAATGTAAGTTGGGTCTTCTATCCTTTTTCTCATTCCTTCTTCTTCTGCTTATTTTTCTTCTTCGTTTCTCACGCTCCCTCTGCCTTCTCTCATTTGCTCGTCTGTTAAGATTGGTGCGATCAATGTGAACGAGAGATACAACTCTTATGTCGTGATTGAAAAGATATGTCTCTTTACAACATGTTTCATTTCTTGTTATCATTATTAGTTAATATTTTATTTATTTATTTATTTTGAATTATTATAGCTTCCTCCTGGAATCATCCAGCTTCTCACCGAAAAAAATTATGGGGTGATCTCCTTGGTTCAGCATTGCTCCTATTTCGATGATGGAAGCATTACACTATACCTTGAAAAACTTGTTGAAATCTAGTAATGTCGAGATTGGTGCTCGGTTCACCTTCTCCTTAAATGCATTGAAACTATTTTGAGCTACCTCTGTCCTTTACAATTTCTCTCCCTTCAAAAGCTCTATTAGAGGCTGGTGATGGTACTGAGAAAAAAATGATGGGGTGATCTCCTTGGTTCAGCATTGCTCCTATTTCGATGATGGAAGCATTACACTATACCTTGAAAAACTTGTTGAAATCTAGTAATGTCGAGATTGGTGCTCGGTTCACCTTCTCCTTAAATGCATTGAAACTATTTTGAGCTACCTCTGTCCTTTACAATTTCTCTCCCTTCAAAAGCTCTATTAGAGGCTGGTGATGGTACTGAAGCTCCTGATGAATCACTTATAAAATGACACTAGTCCCAAAAATTGGCTCAGCTTGATGAACAACTGTGATTTGATCCAGCTTATAATGGCCTCAATCTTTGTAGGATCCATCTAAATGTTTGCATTAGTTATGATATAACCCAAAAAACATAAATGGCCTGTCATAAAGTGACATTTCTTTGGATGGACATATAGTTTTTCTTATTCCAATACTACAAATACCGCCCTTAGGTGTTGTAAGTGCTCCTCAGATCGACTTTATACTAAAATGTCGTCAATTTAGTTCACAAATTTCTCAACGCCAACCTTGAATACCTTATTCATCAACCTCATGCATTTGACAAACCGAAGGGCATAATTGTTCACTCGTATAAACCATCTCATGTCTTAAAGGCGTTTTTTCATTCATCTCCTGGCCTCATCACTGCATAAGTCAAAATTAGAATTGATAGATCCATGTAACTGATCCCAAAGGTCATCTAGGAGACACGAGAAATTGGTACTTGATGGTAATCCTGTTCATGGCACTGTAGTTAATGCACATCCGCCACGAACCATCCTTAGTTACCATCAGGGCGGGTACAACACGTGGACTTGTACTCTCTATGACCAACCCGCTCGCGACGAGATCTCTTGAGTGTTGCTGCAACTCCTCGTACTCTACAATTCTCAATCTCTAAGCGGACCAATTTGGCAACACTGATTCTGATATGAGAACTATGGGGTGTTGAATGTCCAGCAACAGTGGTAATCCCTCTTGAAGACTGTTGGTCATCACTTCCTGGAAGTCATATAGTAGTGGTTATAACAGTGTTGGTATCTTACTCTCCTCAATTTCCTCTTGTAGGACGAATGTTGGTGCCACAGGATGAGGGTGGCTCCTGGGTGATTGTTCCGCTGTGTCGCCTACTCTAGCATCCTTAACAGGTAACAACATGATGTGTTTCCCATTCTTTTTAAGGGTACATTCGGGGTGGCTATTGTTTTTTCAAGAAGTTGTTGTAAAGCTACTTACTGGAGAAGCAACTTTTCAGGAGCTGCCAAAAAGCTACTGCTGAAGAAACAAGTGTCTGTTTGAGAGAACAGCTAGGTTGTTGTTGTTGATGTTTCTGCTGAGAAAGACTGTTTTGTCCTTATATATCAAATAAGTATAGTTTTCAAAATACTTGGAACTAAATATCAGAAAGAGGTCGTACAACTTAAAAAAATTAACAATTCAATCCCAAATAATGTAATATATAAAAAAGGATTAGCTAATTGTAGCAAATGACTAATAATAATGACAACGTTAATCAGCAAGTCTCAAATGATGTTTGTCTTAAAATTCTGATGATCAAGTTTTCGGGACAATCTTCTCTTCATCCCTGCATCTTTCCTTAACTGATCGTAGTCTGGAGGTACCTCTTCAGTGTTATCAACCCAACGGAAGCAGTCACAATATGCATGAGTCATGTTTCTGAGAGAAGAATAAAATCTTTTACTATAGTTGCATTCCCTCTTGACTGGTGCTAAACACACTTATCACCATAATAACATAGTGGAACATTCGAAGTACTTGATGATCTTGAGCCCATATTTCCTGTTATTATAATATAGTTTACTCTAATTAAAAAATTAAGTTGGTACAACAGTCGAGAAATTCTAAAAAAATATTAAAATTAAGAATTAAACTTTATTGGTGCACAAAAAAAAGAAAGTTGCAACACAGGTTGCTATATATTTTTTTGAAAAAATACATTGAGAAAAAAACATAGGGATGAAATATGAATCATCAACTACAGATAATTAAGTGATGCCACATATGTAAGGTTGTTGCATTCACAAAAGTATCGGTAATCTCCTCCTTCAACTGTAACGTCACCTCGACATCTTCTCTCTCAGAAGTTTTGTACTTATTCATCTTAAATTCCTCTTCTTGCACCAAAGGTTTGGTTTGATGTTGGTTAGCTTCCTCAGGCATGTGTAGGATCATTATCTAAGACTTTAAAATCGATATCATCTGGGGATGGATCCCTCCATATAAAATTATGGGGCACAGTCATTGCAACAACTATATTCTCATGTTTTTTGAATGAATATGTAGGCATAACTTTGGAGTATGACCCATTACATGTTTTTTGAAAAAATATGTAAGCATTACTTTGGAGTATGACCCACTTCTCCATACACCAAATGCTTGCTCGATAATACTGCGCTCCATCAGCCTGCATGGCCGGCTTCAATTCCTTCACCATTAGCCTATATATCACATTTTCACAAGCGTCACTGTCGTTGATTAAACTACAAACCTTGCCCTATATCGTACACTTAGTGTGAAAAATATTGTACCTTAGCTATGATTGATCTCGTGGCAGCTCTGACCGCAGAACTCTCCATATGACTAAGATCTCTCCCCCATCACTCTGGAGCTGAAATTTTTCCTATGGACTATCTTCTGACTCCTCGTCCTCCGTCTTTTGGACGCCCTTATTTCTGAGTGTGACAACTCGGCTCGCAGGACAGCTGTAGGCTATGTGTCCATAGCCAGGACACCTAAAACACCTCATGGCATGAATTATACGAGAAGAACTACTCTTTTTCGGCTTCGTTCCACTCAGATCTGTCTTGTCACTCAATTGTTCTATGTTGCCAACTCTGCAAGAGTATCATTGTCATTCGCGACAGCTGTGGGTGACTGCTTAATTGGATACTGCTTCTTTACTGAAGGTTGATGCCTACTCTTTTTTGTTGTCTTTCCACCCTCAATGTTATCTTTTGAACATCCCTAGCAACCAATATGATTGTAACTGCACATTGCTAATAGCTGGCGGGTACTGGGCTATGGTGTATTCCTTTGGCTCGACCAACTCGCACTTCATTTGCAACTGGTGAAACTATGTTGTAAACTCCTCCACTGAAATGTTTCTCTGCTGCAGATTATGGAGTCATAGAAACTTGCCCTGACGGTAATGAGGTGGAAGGTATTTTATCTGCAACTCTTTTCTCATCTTTTCCCATTTCGTATCTTATAACTTAAATTTTTTTATCTCTGTAAATTTTCCAACCACAAAGAGACTCTTTTTCAATTTGATGACTGCTAATTTCACCCTCTTATTCTTTGGTGTCTTCTTTTATTTGAAACTCCACTTAATAGATTGCAGTCAGTAAATAAAGTCATTTGGATCCATGCATCCATCTAACTTTGGTAGATTCAATTTGATGTTGAAAGTTTTCTGTCCTCCATATATAGGCTTCTCTCTCGGCCTCTTTTGATATTAAATCTCAAAGCGGCGGGGTTGGTATTCCTCATCACTGGTGTCGTCCCTGTTGAATGGATTTAGATACTCTTCCCTGTCTCCCCTGCGTCTCTTCGGATCATGGTCGATGGTTCCATCTTCCAACTCTACGAGCCTTTGTTGAAAGGCCTTCATTGGAGTCTAAAGGCCGCTTCGGGATTTAATATCTACATTGGAGTCTAAAGGCTTTCATTTGAGTAGAGCTAAAACTGATTACATGGACATAAGTGTAACTTTGGGTGATCAAATTATTAAAAGGTGTGAACGATTTAGATATCTCGGGTTTATTGTTCAAAGCAATAGCAATATAGATGGAGATGTTAATAGTAGGATTCAAGTTGGTTGGTTGAAGTGGAGGAATGTTTCAGGCCTTTTGTGTGATAGAAATGTACTGCTTAGACTGAAAGGAAAATTTTATAAGATGTGGTGAGACCTGCAATGCTTTATGGCGCTGAATGTTGGCCTTTAAAAGAGAAGCATAATACTAAGTCATGTGTTGTCGGGATGAGAATGATTAGGTGGATGAGTGGCTTTACACTTAGAGACAAAATGCTAAATGAATATATCCATGATAGGTTTTGTGTAGCTCATGTGACGGACAAAATCAGAGAAAGTTGTTTTAGATGGTTTGGTCACATTAAGTGTCGACTATCTGATGATTCGATTAGGAGAGGGGATGTTTTAGATTCGACTTATGTTAAGATAGACATAGGTAGATTTAGGAAGACTTGGGCTTATTGTATAAAAAATGATCTTAATTTATTAGAACTAAATGAAAATATGACACTAAATGGGATGCAGTGGAGAAAAAGGATTCATGTAGCCGACCCCAGGTTGTGGGATTAAGGCTTTGTTGTTGTTGTATCTTAGTTAACTCTTCTTTCTTCCTTAGTGGCTACACCTCTTCCCTCTCAAGCTTCATGCCATCTGTGAATATTCTTGATTTGAATATTGCTGACGATTTTTTATCTCCAACCAATAATTCTACACCTTTTCTTTTTTTTTTTCTTTCATTAGAATTCAACATTCAACAACATAAACAACCTTTATTTTTTTGAGGTAAGCCCGCTCTAATATTTTAAAGCAAAGAATCTTTTTGCATGCTAGGCTTCCTGTCCTCTCACTATTTCATTGGGCATATTGACCTTCGGTATATCATATGATTTTCTTTGAATGTTGATTATATCGAACTTCACTAACGGCATTCATAATGTATGAACGACTTCTCGATATGCTTGTTAAAGTGGCCGCCCATTTTAGTTGCTCTTTGAAGCCTCATGGCCTCAGGTTTGGATCTCATTCTATGATTTTGTTCGCACTACTTTTGCTAGTCATTGTTTCTATTTTTGAGAAACTATTATGGATGGATGCCCTCTCTACTATTTTAAATGACAATCTTTTTTTGCTTTCTAGTTCTACCCTAACTATTTTATTGGACTTGTTGACACTCGGTATATCATATGATTTTCTTTAAAAATTGATTATATTGAACTTCACTCACAACATTCATAATATATGAATGGCTTGCCGATGTCTTGTTAAAGTGGTCCCCCATTTTAATTGCTCTTTGAAGCCTCATGGTCTCATGTTTGGATCTCATTCCATGACTTGTTCGCATTACTTCAACCAATATTTGTATTGGATCTATTTTTGGGAAATTTTTATGGAAGGATGTCGCTACAGCTCGTTTTATTAGTTCTACTTTCGGCTTAAATAAATCCAATACAAATTGAGTATTAGAAGGCTTAAAACAAATTGAGTACTAGTTCTACTTTATGGAAGGATGTCGCTACAGCTCGTTTTATTAGAAGGCTTAAAACAAATTGAGTATTTGATTGGCCTACTTTCGATTTAGAGAAGGTCGTCTTAGATGGTTTGGTCACATTAAACGTCGAACATCTGATTATCTGATTAAGAGAATAGATGTTTTAGATTTGACTTGTGTTAAGAAAGGCAGAGGTAGATTTAGGAAGATTGGGCTTATTGTATAAAAAATGATTTTAATTTACTAGAACTAAATGAAAATATGACATTAAATAGGGTGCAATGGAGAAAAAGGATTCATGTAGCCGACCCCACGTAGTGGGATTAAGGCTTTGTTGTTGTTGTTTGAGTTATGATTGATTTATTTCTCCTCTAATGTGGAAGTCATTTTCTTCTATTTAACTCATAATTGTTTTCTATGAAATTTAAGAGGAATAATTATTTTTCCATTCCCAAAACTTGCATGTTATCAAAGCCAAAAATAACCGTCGAAATTGTCTGATGAATCCCGCTGGTCTGGTAGCTCGCGTCTTCTGGGTGTCATGGTCCCCAATTTTTGCTCCGCTCTTTCTTGAAACCTTATGACACAGTTGTGACTGTAGCTAGAGAAGAAAACAAGACTACATCGCTGCGTACAAAGATATTCGAAACTCTGACCTTTCTCCCACTTTCACTCCACTTCTACCTGAATCCATCGATTACCTGGGAAAGTAAACGGATTGCAGCTTCATCCTCGCGATATAGTCACAATTAGATCCAACAAGGAAGGAAAATACTTGATCATGACTTCATCTCTTTGCAATGCAATCGCGATTAGAGCTAACAGGGAAGACAACTTGATTGTGGCGTTCGAGGGATCTGGGCATGCTGCCGATCGGTTTTGACTTCGCAGCTCCCTCACGATTCTGTCTTCAGTATTCTAGACCTACTACAAAGTAGAGGACTTTACCTTCTTTCAGTCTCTTTAATTTTCACAAACAAGGCTTCTATTCCAGAGTACCGTGAACCAGAGAATCGAACTAAATCAAAAGTGGACCCATCAAATACTCAATCTATTTTAGAACCTTCTGCTTCTTCACCGTTAGGGTCGTCTCCTTCAACTTCTCCTCTACTCAGGTTTAAGACCCATTAAATACCACAACGTAAAGGATTGCACCTCCTTTTTTCGGTTCCTCTAAATCGAAAGTAGGCCAATCAAATACTCAATTTGCACATTCCATGACTTGTTCGCATTACTTCAGCCAATAATCATAAATAAGGAACCAATACTCTAGTGGAGATGAAGTCGAAAGTAGGCCTCATTATCTTTGTGTTTTGAGCCTTCTAATCTTAAACCTAAGTCTAGCCCTAATCAGAAATCTAATGATTTTAGTCATCTCATTGTTGCTTGTAAGGGAGGTGAGACCCTGCACCCAACATTCATTGTCTCATTATGTGTTATATGAAAATAAGTCGCCTATTTTTACGGTTTTTACCTCATTGACTTATATGGAGATTCGTAATACTATGCAGGATGCTCTAAAAGTTTTCAAGTGGAAGTAGGCTATCTTTGAGATGATGAAAGGTCTAATAAAAAATGACGCATGAGAATTGGTTTATTTTCTAAGAGTGAAGAAAACTGTCAGATGCAAATGGGTTCTTTTAGTTAAGTGTAATTCTGAAGGTTCTCTAGAAATGTACAAGGCTTGACTGGTTGCCAAGGGATTCACTCAGACCTATGGCATTGATTGCTTAGAAATATTCGCCCTCTTAACAAAACCAAAATCCATAGAAGTTCTTCTATCACATACTGTTTATCTTGATTGGCCTCTATAACAGTTTGATATAAAAAATACATTTTTCATGGGGGACCTAGAGGAAGAAGAATCATGGATACACCTCCATAATTTTCTGAGAAGTTTGGCGAGGTGTGTATACTAAAAAAGTTCTTATATGATTTGAAGTAGTTATCTAGAGAATGGTTTGAGAAAATTTGCTTTGTTTGTTAAAGATCAAGAGTATACTTTGTGGCAAAGGTGTCATCTAATATTCTTCAGCATTCAAAGAATGAGAAGATAGCCATACTGAGTGCACATGTGGACAATATTATTCTCACTGGGGATGACATATATGAAATTAACTGGTCCTCATTTGTTTTTTGAGATCAAAACTTAAGATTATTGAGGTCTTTTTTTTGGCATGGAGGATGCTAAATCAAAAAAAGGGATTGTTGTTTCCCAACAAAAATGTGTTCTTTATCTTCTAAAAGAAACGTGGATGAGTGTTTGTAAGCCAACAAACATTCAATTGATCCCAATTAGAAATTAGGAGATGAGGGTGACGCAATGAATATAGATCGATATCAAAAGTTGGTGGGAAAGTAGATATATTTGTCATATATACGGCCATATATGACCTTTGTTGTAAGTTTGGTAAATCAATTTATGCATTTACCATCTGAGAAACACCTTAAAGTTAGCCGGATTTTCATATGCTTAAAAAGTACATCAGGTAAGGGTTTATTCTTTTAGAAGACTACACAACAAAATATAGAGACATGCATCTATGTAAACTAGGCAGGCTCAGTTGTTGACAATAGGTCAACATCTAGATATTGCACTTATGTCTAGGAAAATTTGGTTACATGACGAAATGAGGAATAGAATGTGGTGGTAAGGAGTAGTGTCAAGACAAAATATCGAGCTATTACTAATGGATATGTGAGATATTATGGCTAAATAGAATTCATCATGAGTTGTGGATTCCATTAAACATGCAAATTGATGTTTTATTGTGCCAATAAAGTTGTCGTAAGCATTACAGAAAATCCAGTGCAACATGATCGCACAAAACTTATGGAGATTGATAAACACTTCGTAAAAGAGATGATTAATCGTGAAGCTATTTACATGTCTTTCACTTTGACAAAACAATAAATAACATATATCTCACTAAATTACTTTTTAGTCTTATTTTTGAGTTCCTTGTACGCAAGTTGGGCATAACAGATATCTATGCTCCAACTTGGAGGGAGGTGTTGGATTTTTTAGAAAGATTATATTTTTTTAGTATCTTTTATTGTTAGTATTTTCTATTTTTAGAATTTGAAATTATTGGTTTGTCATATTTATGGTTTTCTTCTTTCATTATGGGAAGTTTTGGCTGATTTTGTTACTTTTCTGTTATGGGAGTTATCCCTCTATATTTATCTTGTAATTGTTTTCCATGAAATTGGAGAGGGATAATTATTTTTTCGCTTCTAAAACTTACAATGGCATTCTATTAAACTGCTCATACTAGTTCGTGCAGTTCGTCCAGTTGCTTCTTTCTCTTATAAGCTTCTTTTTCTTTTCATGTTTAGGGTTCGATTTCACTATGGTCATCCGGATGTCTTTGACAGACTCTTTCATCTCACAAGAGGCGGTGTGAGTAAGGCTTCCAAGATAATTAATTTAAGCGAGGACATTTTTGCGGGTATTTTCATGAATTAAGTTCCATATTGTTTTTCACTGTAGTCCAAAATAATGATGGAAACTCATCAGATATCTAAGCAAGTTATATTCTTCTTCTGTGGTGTAGGTTTCAATTCGACGCTCCGCGAAGGCAGTGTCACGCATCATGAATATTTGCAAGTAGGTAAAGGAAGAGATGTGGGCCTTAATCAGATATCTCTGTTTGAAGCAAAGATCGCAAATGGAAACGGGGAGCAGACATTGAGCCGCGATGTATATAGGCTTGGGCACCGTTTCGACTTCTTTAGGATGATGTCCTGCTATTTTACGACTGTGGGATTTTATTTTAGTACCCTGGTATGTCTTGGTTCTTACATAAAATTGTCATGACTATGATGAATTCTTGAACTGAAGCTCATCATCTTTTTCTTTCCGGGCATTTACATACATTGCACACAATTATTATTATTATTGTGTTTACATATCTCACACCTAAACTTTCATTGTTTACACACTTAGCATTCATCTTTAAAATCACATCAACAATAACATTATTACCACTTTTTAGAAGTTAAGTACAAATTTTCATGCATGATTTAAAGTACTAAAGTGTCTTGTGTGTAAATACGAAATTTTAAGAGTGAGGTATGTAAATACATAAGAATTGTGTGCTAGGTATGTAAATTTTCCTTTTTTTTTCTTGTTTGAATTGCAGTTGACTGTCCTGACGGTATATGTATTTCTATACGGGCGACTTTACCTCGTTCTTAGCGGGCTCGATGAAGGCTTGGCTACTGGGAAAAGGTTCATTCACAACCATCCCCTTCAAGTAGCTCTCGCCTCGCAGTCCTTCGTGCAGCTTGGGTTTTTGATGGCACTACCTATGATGATGGAAATTGGTCTCGAAAAAGGATTTCGAAACGCTCTAAGCGAATTCATCATGATGCAGTTACAATTAGCTTCTGTTTTCTTTACTTTTTCGCTCGGAACCAAAACTCACTATTATGGAAGGACTTTGCTTCATGGAGGTGCTGAGTATCGCGGCACAGGTCGTGGTTTTGTTGTCTTTCATGCGAAGTTCGCTGAGAATTACCGTCTTTATTCTCGCAGTCATTTTGTAAAGGGCATGGAGTTGATGATCTTACTCGTCATTTACCAAATATTTGGGCAACCTTATAGATCCGCAGTTGCTTACATATTTATCACTGCTTCGATGTGGTTTATGGTTGGGACTTGGTTATTCGCTCCATTTTTATTTAATCCTTCTGGGTTTGAATGGCAAAAGATTGTTGATGATTGGACTGATTGGAACAAATGGATAAGTAACCGTGGTGGGATCGGAGTGGCGACGAATAGCAGCTGGGAATCATGGTGGGAGAAAGAGCAAGATCATCTGAAATATTCGGGAAAGCGAGGGACCATTATGGAAATACTGCTATCTTTCCGCTTTTTCATCTATCAATACGGGCTTCTCTATCATTTGAATATAACCAAGACAAAAAGCATATTGGTACATTCGTAACTAGTTATTTCAAGCACGAAAATTTGTTGCAATTTCACATGAGAAATGTGGGATTCTGAAGTTAAATTATTTGCTTGTTTTTACAGGTATATGGCATTTCTTGGCTTGTGATCGTGATAGTATTGCTCGTCATGAAGGTAAATTCGTAGAATTCTTGGTAGATTTATAATTTCCAAAGTAACTTATTTAAATTATAATTTCTTCTCATGCCTTATTTTTGATTAATTGTCATTAGAGTGAATTTGTCATTGTTTTCTTCATCATGTTGTGGTTTCACTGAACTTCCTTTCTTTGTGCGTCTTTGAACTGCATTAGAAATGAAAATTTTCCTCCTAAATTTAGGTCTTAAATTTCTTGCAAGATATTAAATAGCGAGATATTGGTTATCGAAATTCGTACAATCTATATTTTAGAAATAAAATAACGTATTCATACACAGTAATTGGACAATTTAGAGGCATATCAGTTCTACTTATGCATCATCGTTTAGACCTCTCTTTCTCTCTCTTCAAGATGTAATATCTCTGTATTTTTATTCTCTAACTGACAACATAACATATTCAAAATAATTTATTGTCATTATTTATGTTTTTTTGCAGACCGTATCTGTCGGAAGGCAGAGATTCAGCGCCAACTTTCAGCTTGTTTTCCGGTTGATCAAATTCCTAATCTTTGTTACGTTCTTGTCTATTCTGATCATTTTGATTGCCATCCCTCACATGACCTTTCAAGATATCATAGTTTGTTTCCTTGCTTTCTTGCCAACTGGTTGGGGCATACTTCTGGTTAGTACACTACCATTTGAACTTTACCCATCATATACCAGTATTATTATTACTATTATTATTATTACTATTACTATTATTACTATTACTACTACTATTACTACTACTATTACTACCACTAGTATTACTACTACTACAACTACTACTAGTACTACTACTATTATTACTACTATTACTACTACTACTGTTATTACTACTACTATTACTATTACTATAATTACTACTATTACTATTACTACTACTATTACTACTACTACTATTATTACTACTACAATTACTACCATTACTATGTTATTACTACTATTGCTACTATTACTACTACTACAACTACTATTACTATGACTATGACTATTATTATTACTATGACTATTACTATTACTACTACTACTATTATTACTACTACAATTACTGCTATTACTACTATTACTATAACTACTACTATCACTACAACTACTATTACTATTACTACTACTACTACTACTACTACTATTACTACTACTACTACAACTACTATTACTACTACTACTACAACTACTATTACTATTACTATTATTACTACTATTACTACTACTACTGCTATTACTACTACTATTACTATTACTATAATTACTACTATTACTACTACAACTACTACTATTACTAGTACTATTACTACAACTACTACTATCACTACAACTACTATTACTATTACTACCATTACTACTACTACTACTACTATTACTACAACTACTACTATTACTATTACTACTACTACAACTACTATTACTATTACTATTATTACTACTACTACTACTATTACTACTACTACAACCACTACTACTAGTATTACTACTATTAGTACTACTACTACAACTATTGCTATTACTATTACTACAACTACTACTATTACTACTACTACTACAACTACTATTACTATTACTATTATTACTACTATTACTACTACTAGTATTACTACTACTACAACTACTACTACTATTACTA
>NEWO01000010.1:1826653-1883004 GCA_003013225.1 Phalaenopsis aphrodite | reverse complement strand
GGTTGTTGTTATCACTTCGAAACAACCTCTTTGTTGTTTTCCCTGCAATCGACCCCTTCCACCACCTACCTACAAGTAGTCACCCCCTCCAGCCACCCCAACTTGTTGCCGCCTCTTCCAGCCACGTCCAGTTTGATGTTGGTTCGCCCAGCCACCTACCTATTTCATGACAACATCTTTCAGCCACCTCCAACCTGCTGCCCCCTTCCAACCACCTCTTCCAGCCACCTCCAACTCGCAGTCATTCACCACCAAACCGCTTAAGTCACTATTTCTCCTTAAATCACAGCCCCACCGCCTTCAACCTCAACCCTAATTGAACCCATGTTGAGTTTTTATTATTTCCTAATCCTAAGTGTCTCTGATTATAACCTTTACTTGCTTTCAGTAATAAAATTTGATTTCCCTAATGTGGTTTGGGTTTAACCCTGGTAGCAATCTTATAGCTTCAAGAATTAGTATATTCTACAATTATTAATTGATAGTTATACCTAATTTTAATTTCATGCTTATATTAGAGTGAGTAACCATTAATAATAATGTCAGCTTATAATGTTTGGTCACGGTTTAAAACTTCAGGCTTAACTTATGACAAGTGTTTACATTACAAATCAAAGTTTTTTTTCTTTTAAACTCATTATCCTAAAATTTAATATTTACTTGTATAACAATCAAATCTTTAATATCACGTTAAAAATATCACTTAACAAACTTTTTTTTAAAGTGAAACACACCTATAAGAGCATATGCCTTAATGTAATTTTGATAATGAAGTGGTATAAATACATAAGAATTATATGGTATGTACATAAATTCCCCATTTTTAATATATGGATTCTACGGTTCAGGTAAATGTTTACAGAAAGAATAAAACGGTTCAGGCCAAACATCACAAAAAAACTGATAATATTTCCCATACCTGATAACTTTAAATTCTCTATTTATTTGTTGCTTATGCGCAGGTGAATCAACATTATATCTTCATTTTGTCGAGTTATTCTGATTTTGTCGTCGATGTACCTGCAATTAAAAAAGAATCATGGTGATAAGTTTCTAATATCAGTGGATGGTATGTGAAAAATTTTATTTTTTGAGCTAAATAATATGATGATGAATCAAATCTTAAATAATGAAAATTGGCCACTTACAGTAGTTCCATGCTGTAACTAGTTTTGATATCGAAGGGGAATTTCATTGATCCGGCAAGATATGCCCCACCATTTATAGTTGCCTTGAATTTATTGGCATCCGACTTGCTGCAGAATATAGAATGAGAGAATGTTTCCTTAAGAAGTCTGGAGAAGTTTTACAAGTTTCATGGAGATGCGCTGGAGTAATTGATTCTCCACAAAAATATTATATTGCATTGGTGTTATAAAAAACAAGAACTGCTGAAGATTTCTTGTGCATTCATACTAGAAAAAATTAGCATAATTACAAGTCTACCTAAAAAAGAAGAAATTTGAGAAAAGTGTCAAAATGGCCCGCTGGCTTTTTCCAGGGGGGTCGTTTGAGCCCTAGAGTCTATAAAAATGTTAATTTAGTCCTCAGAGCTTTCTAATATGGTTTGAAATAGTCGTGGATGAGGATTATTTGAGGCCAAACCAAAGGAAATGGATAAAATAGATTTAAAACCCAAACTGGTTCAAAGACCGAATTACAAATATTTGAGAATAAATTTATAGATGATGATGATAATGCACTTAGGTTGACAGATCCCTTAAAAAGAGAAATCTGTACAGGAGACATATTGATCGCTCCCCAACTTGGCGTTTCCTTTCCCTCTTAGTATAAGCACAAAGTTCATTCTCCATAGAATGGGTGTAATGATAAAGTGATTACAGATTTGGCAATTCAGATGAGATTTTAATAAGTTGTATGTATTATTGATAAGATGATGAGGGAATTTGCAGAGGTTTTAATAGTTTGGATGAATAGACTGAGAAATAGCCATTCTCCATGGACAGGCCTTTTAAATCACTATCGAAGAAATGCCAATAATAACATGTAGAGTGAGAAAAGCTTTGTACAGCTTCAAACATTCTTCTCTCTCTTGGATCGACAGAATCTCCAAAGATTTAAAAGTGTGGTTGCACTCAATATCAAATTTGTCACACTTTTTTATTAAGTGCCCGACAATATTATATTAAAGTGTGATTTTAAAAAAGAGTAAAAAAAATTAAAAGTGCTTCTCGCAAGAGAATTTGAAGGAAAATGATCATCAAAACAAAGTATTTATATTTCTCAAAAGAAAAATATGCTTGTTCTACTTCAAAAAATAGGAATGTTTCTATGTAAGCCTACAGAAACTGCAATGAATCTAAGAAAGAATATTAGGATCATCGTTAATGGCATGTTTATTAATAAAGGTAGCTGTCAAAATCTTGGACCAAACTCATACTTCTCTCTCATATGTCCTGATATTTGGTTAATTGTTAGTGTTGTAAGCCAATAAATGAACAACCTTTACAGAAAAGCACATGAAAGTTGTTATCCGCATTCTTAGATACCTCAAAATAATACTACTAGGAACAGCCCTGTTAAATAAAAGTCATCAAACAACAACAACAATAACAAACCTTTGTCCCACTGAGTGGGGTTGGCTTCATGAATCCTTTTTCTCCATTGTGCCCTACTGAGTGTCATATTTTCATTTAAAACTAAGGTGATGTTAAAAAAATTTGTGGCCACAAGAAGCGGTATGAAGCTGAATATAGCACTCGGAATTTGCAAAGGAATGCAGTTAAGGAAATTAATCGAAAAACTACACCATCAAATGAAAAAATCATAAAGAGAACACTGCAGCAAACAGACTAGCACAAGTATGGCAACAATTTATTTCCACTGTAAATTGACTATACATGCAAAGTTAGACCAACATTACCTCACAGTAAAATAAAAAAGGAAAACCCAACTAAGTTATGTTCCAAGTTCCAGCAAACTGTCAAATTATATTCATATTGGAGTTAATCAAAACCACAATAACGGAAGTAAATATTATTAAGCAAAAGCAACTAGGGTTATAAGCAAAACTCAAACGAAGACGAAAAAACATAACAAAACACCAATATTCGGCTAGGGCCAAGTAGAAATATCCGTGGACAGTGGTAACAAGGACTGGCGGCTGGCGGCTGGAAGTAGAAGGTATGTTTGGTGGCGGGTGGCTAGAGACAAAGAAGGGGTTGGGTGACTAACGACTGGAAACAGGGATGAGTGCCAGGGGTTGGCTGCTATGTTCACGAAAAAGGGGTGGTGGTGGCTAGCAGTAGGAAATCGGAGAAAATAGGTGAGGGTTGAAGGCAGGAATCAGCAAAGGGCGCGTTGGGGTTGGCGGCAGGAATCAGCAAAGGGAGCTTTGGGTGTTGGCAGCTCGAATCAGGGAAAAGGGGAGGTGCTTGCTGGCCGGGAACAAGCAAAGGTGGGGTCGGCGGCTGGGAACAAGAAAGGAAAGGTGGGGGCCGGCGGATGGAAACAAAGTAGCGAGAGATGTGGAGGGAGCCGTGGAGGTAATCACCACATCGGAGTATGATATAGTCGGAGCATCATCTGTCCTCGGATACAGCCCTGGCAAAGGAAGACGCCTAGAGGCAGAAATTTGAAATCAGAACTGAACTAAACCCTAGAACAAGCAAGCAGCATATATATAATAGTGGATAGAATAGGAGGAGACAACAATTCCCTCCCAACAGCTTAGTCAGTCGGTCCGACACCTCCTTACTGAACCGATTTAGTCCAAGCCCCGACAACATATATACATCCTCCCCACAACCTTACAAAGAGTGAGTTTTGATAAACTAACAATTGGGGCATAATCAAAATACACAACTCAACATTGGGGAGATTTGTCAAATTTCTGAGAAAAATAGGCTGAATTCTGAATAGGCTCAATGTCTTTTCTCTTTGCTTTCATTCCATTAAATAATAATCTTACAATATATTTTAGGTACAAAATATTTTTTATAATCTATTTTAGGTAACTTAATAATAAATATTCTTAATCTAAATATTTAGCTAAAAGGAAAATTGAAAATACATTGGAAAATATAAGAGGGCTTATCATACTTTATGCAAAGAGGAGTATAAATACTCATTACAGGATTTACCGGTAAGGAAAGCAATAAAAATATAATACAGTAGACAAGTAAAAGAATAATAACAAATATAAGAGGCAGCTAATCTCTCTAAATAAGAAGAAAAATAAATAGAGATTCCAAAAATCCCTCATACAATTTATAACCCTCTAAATATAGAGTTATAACAAATATGAAATATAATCATCATTATTTACGAGATCTTTCAACAGAAATAAATCAGAATAAAGATATTGAAAATAATTTAAATAAGAAAGCTTCTAATTATAGAAAACTCTTAATTTAGTTGTTTGATTTCCGTCCTTCTTGATTGACATCCCCCCTTAAATTGATGCTAACTGATCAGGAAGCATCAATTTGCCAAGAAGAAACGGATAACACTTTCGAGACCAAAAATCCTCAAGTCGTGTCGAAGCCTCAAAGACAACTCCTTAACCATAACATGATTTGAGCAAAGAAAAGTAAAAAATCATTTATCATTGTCATCCAGAAATTTGAATCATAGCCACAAGGAACCTCTTCCAGTTACACGATCCAAATGCTATCAATCATAGCCCACAAATAGGATCCAGTTACACGATTCGGATGTTATCGATCATAGCCTACAAGTAGGATTCGTGTCCTGATCCAAATGCAACCGATAATAGCCCACAAATAGGATCCAATTACACAATCCAGATACTATCAATCAAAGACTACTAGTAGGATCCGCGTCCTGATCAAAATGCTACTGATCATAACCCACAAATAGGATCCAGTTACACGTTCCAGATGTCATCGATTATAGCCTACAAGTAGCATTTGTGTCCTGATCCAAATGCTATTGATCATAGCCCACAAGTAGGATATGCATCCTGTTAAACGATCCAAAAGTGTTGAAGTCGAGATGCCGAAGCCGTGGGTATAGGAAGGAGTGTTGAAGCCTTCAATCCTTGAGTGCGACGAAGAAGCCAAAGTCGAATCGGACGAAGCGATGCGTGAGAAGCAGTGGAAGCTGCCTCAAAAACAACAATGCCTAGCTAAGGAATCTGAATCGGCGAATGATAATACAAACATAACAGTTCTCTTATCGTTTTCAGTTCTTATTGTGGCTTTCACCTGGTATTTCCTCCCTTTTTTTCACAGTGTTTTCTCTCTTTTAAACCTTAATCGGAAAAAGGATCTGGATCTCTTAAGGATGGAGAGGACGATAGGTTTTCGCTGAGATTTGATAGGCTCGCCATTTATTCTGACACTGATCGCAGTTTTATGCCTCCATTCGAAAATAAGGGTTTATCGTTGTTGTCGAGCTCGAAAGAAAAGGGTTCTTCTGCGATCTATCGAGAGGTTTGGCTGAACCCACCACCATATCCGAATCGGCAAGGTAGGACGCGAAAGCCTTGTCGCAGAGGGAGCACTTGTGATCGAGAGTTGGGTGTGGGGTTTGAGAGAAAGCAGGGGATCCGTGATGGGCAAGCGTGAGGAGGCAGAGAACGAGGTATTCCGCCTCCGATTGGGAACCACTGAGGCCATCTATCTGTCTGTCGAGCTGCAGATTCGATTTCCCACCACTCCCAGTTACCCAAGGAAGGCTTCGGGTAGGAGAGGACCAAAGCTCTAAGGCCGGCGCGAGGGAGGAAGGGGGTCTTCGGAAGAGCTGGGAAAGTCGGCGGCTGGCCGTTCACCGGCAAGGAGGAGAACCAGCCGGCGAGCCCAGACACGAGAGGGAGAGGACGTAGTCGTAGTCAAAGATCGAAGGAGGATGATGCAGCCGAAGTGAAAGAAGGAGGACGAAGTAGCCCGAGACTAAGCGGTAGAAGGCGAATCTAGGGTGGACGAAGCAGTCGCATCAGACGAAAATCCTTAGATGAGCGAATTAAGGCAAAGATTTTTTACAGCATCTTTCTAACTCTAGTAACCCATCAATCCTTGGACAGTAGCTTTTCATCTATAACAATCCAATAACTCGTGGATATTAGCTTTCCATTTAAAACAATCCAACAATCCTTGGACAGGAATATTCCATTTCCACTATTGAGCTAATTCTAGATTTTAGAACAAAAGACTAATTTTTAGATTTGTTTAATTTATAGTTATTCCTCTCCATACTTATGTACAACTTCTCATCATAGTTTTTTTATATAGGACAAAAGAATAAAATTCAATCATACAATCTTACATATTTCTCTCCTCTCTTCTCATTATAATTTTCATCAACGCTAGTGATAATATATAAATGTTTACTATTTATCTATCACTAGACATTTTTCAATAGAAGCAAAATTCAATGTTTCCATTGTACTTTGGAGAATTACGTTCCAGAAGATGCAAATCAAACCATCAAATTATCATCTTAAAAATGCCAAATACTAAGTTCAGTTGACTCACACAATACTGCCATTAGCGTGCAATTTGAACCCTGAAAAAAAAGTTACGGAGTTCTCCAGATTGCCATTTTTCTTTACAATCTGTCAATAATGCTACTGTTAAAACTAAAATACCAAAGCTGCTTGTGCCAAAAATAAATAAATAAATAAATAATTCAACATAGAAACTTGGTCAAGAGAGATTCTTCTTTTTTAGAACTGACCTGCAAGCCTTTTAAACCATTAGCAGCTGCAACTTGCCAGCTATCATCACTTGCCTAGAATAAAAAGAGCACCAATTGGCCGTAGTAAAGGAAATATAATTACATCATGAAAACCATATTCATGTAATATATGAAATATTGTAATTTATTAAAAGGTACCAACTTTATGAACCAAATGTTAAAGGGACTAAAGCTGTAGAGTTCCCAAGTAAGTTGCAATTGCTTTTAATTCCTAGTCGGAAAGTAGTCAATAGTAAAAAAAAAATTCCAAGCCAATAATTGAATTTGGAAAAAGATCATGAAGGGGATAGTCAATCCTATAGTCCACTTCAAAGAAGATTATAATGTGGACGATAAATCATGAAGAGATCAAGAGATCTGGCTAGTTCATCATCCATTTTATTCGTGGAGAGTGTTGATGATGATAATGATTCTCGGATCACATGATATTGTCGAGATCAAAGTCTCACTGATTGTAACAAATTGTCAATCCAAACGACATCATCAAAAATTTAAGGCAAGAGATTTAAACCGTTGGGTTGAGAATAAGGATGATTTTTTAAATTGTTTAAGATAACATTATGTTTGAGTTTTAAATTCTGAATGAGGATAGATTATATTGTATTCATGGACAAATTCAAGGGTGACCAAGACAATATATATATATATATATATATATATATATATATATATACAAAAGTTCCATATATAAATATTCCAACATAAAATTTTAGATAATATTGACGTTCAAATTCAATTTCATTTCAATAATAGAGATTTTGAATAAATCCGTTTGATCATTCGTCAAAATTTTATGTGAATTCAATCATTGATGTCTCAATCAAATTTAGAATTTGAATCCAATTTACATTAAAAAAAACATCATATTTAAATATTTTAAAATATGATTATACCCAAAATTAAAATGAAATGAAAAACAGAATTTCAAAATGGATAAAATGTTCAAATATATCAAAATTGACGCATGATTTTGAAAATGATTTTCTTTAAACCTTATAAAACAATGGAATCTATATTTTAATAGATTATGATTTGCATTATTCTATAGATATATATATATATATATATATATATATCTGTGTGTGTGTGTGTGTGTGTGTGTGTGTGGAAAACCTATTGCAAGAACAAGGCCTGCAAGAAGCACACCTTGCACAAGGTCACTCAATACAAGAAGGGTAAGGATAGTCTATCAGTTCAAGGAAAGCGTCGTTATGATCAGAAGCAATCTGGTTATGGTGAGCAGACAAAGTTTGTTTTTCACAAGAAGGCAAAAACCACAAAAAGATTGTGCTGAAATTGCAATTCCAAAGTTGCAAACATTTTTCTCAGCACCCAATCAAGAGGTGCAAGCATTTTGAAATTGGTGGAGACAAGAAGGGCAAGGGAACCTCTTTGTTTTAGATGCATTGCTTTAAACTTTCTCATAGCTTTTGGTACTTTCACATTGGTCATTTGCTTTTTTGAAGAACTGCTCGTAAACTATGTTTGTGCACATCTTCTTATTTTTAGCTGTGAATTATTTCACTATTTAGTAAGATAAACTTTTGAAGATTTAATATATATATATATATATATATATATATATCATGTTTTAAATAAAATTAGATATTTATTACTTGTATTTATGTATTTATTCATTCTTCTAATCATATTAAAAAAGTTAAAAGTGTTTTTCTTACAATTTAAACTTAAGTTTGTTCATATAATAAATAATAACAATAATAAAATATAAACATAATTCAAATTATTAAGTTATAATAAAAAATTAGGTATATTTTTTAAATAGTATTGTGCCCCCTTCAGAAAAAAATTCCTACCTCTGCTGCTTATTGTCTTATCCTTAAATTTGATATTATCTGCAAATATTGTTGACTTTGTTTAGGAATTAGTTTCATTTTATAGTCGAATTAATTTAGAATGTAAAAGATATTTTCTAAAGTAATTCCTGTTGAAATTTTAAATATAACAAGGCTTGAGATCTTTGACCCCACTTAGTGGGATAAAGTATAGTTGTTGTTGTAAGGCTTAAGACCTTTAATAAATTCCAATCTAGAATTCTCCCAAATTCACCCTCACATTTCTCCTGACTTTGTTCAACCACTCGCCTCTAAAATAGCCCAGACAGTTGGCCATCCTGCCTTTCCCACTGACCACAGAAACAACTTATTTCATCTATCGCTTGTTATGGTGGCATCAAACCTATTGTTCAGAGGCTCGTACTGCTGTCATGACTCCATCAAAAGGGAAAAAAATACCCTCAAAAACAAGTTAACTCCTCATCTTCAAACAATAATTAACGACGTCGATGAACTCTACTCTAAGCAGTTTTATGATTTTAATGGTAGAATTCTGAGTTTAAATCTTGATGAATAGAAGGGTTCAAATTATATTTGCAAGGAAGGACAAGAAAAGGAAAAAATGTATGTCACTCAACAATGTTTATCAAGCTATAACCAGGTCAACACAAGTAAAAGTTTTGAGGACCTCCACTCACGGCCAAAAAAAATAATAATTTCCTCTAACTTTATCATGTTATCTTTGCCCTTTTTTTTCTTACATTTCATTACCACTTTCTTGTAATTGTTTCTTATTGTACTCATCTCATTGATCGGTTATAAAATTTTACTAAAGAAAATAACTCTCATACAGAATTTGATCCACCGATAGACAATGCTCATAAAATAAAATCTTATCTAAAATTTGTCCATGACATTATAACTCTAAACACGCATGCTAGAAAAAGTGTTAGACAATGCTAGTAAAATACATACTAATCTAAAATTTGGCCATGACATCATAACTCTATCGAGCATGCGCTTATTAAAAAATTTGTCATTGTTGTTACCACTCAAAAGGAACTACAGATTATTTTTAAGAGACTTGTAAGAAAATTCAAAACCAGCACATGTTTCAACTGAAACAGCACATCATGAAGAAACTGAGCAGTGAATTTTCAATGCATTGAAGCATGATAAACAAAATATTCTCAACATCAATGAACAGGGAAGTAATATTCACAAGGCTGTACAATAACGATCATGTTACAATGCTAGTAAATAGAAGCTCCACTCCGCAACAGATTGTAGTAATTTGTTCCACTATTGTTGTTATTATGTGGAACCTGATTGTGTTGATCTGTTGTAATTTCATAGCCCTCAATTTTCCACTTCAAACTTGATGATGAGTTTATTAAGGGGTAGGGGAGTGTCTCCCCTTTTGTTGGGTTCAGATATCAGAATTGGCAGAACTGTCAGATGGTCAAAAGATAATGCACGACAAATGAGTTTACAGGCTGAAAGAAGAATCGGATGGTAAAAAATGCTACAACGCAAGGTTTGTTGTGAACGGAACGAAGAAGTTGACTACAATGATATATTTTCTCATTTAGTGAATTTGACAACTAACCGAATTTTGATGAGCTTAGTGGCAATGAAAGATCTACATCTGGAGTTGATAAGTGCAAAACAACATTCTTACATAGTTGCTCGGATGAAGAATTGTATATGATGCAACCACAGAGATATGAAGTTCCACGAAAAAAACATATGGTCTGTAGACTGAAAAAGAGTGTTTATGGTTTGAGCAAGCACAAAGATATTGGTACAAGAGATTTGACAAGTTTATGTCAGACAATGGGTACATGAAGTGTTTATCAGATTAGTATTGCTTCATTAAATATTTTGGCTATATTGTTCTTCTCTTGTATGTGAATGACATACGGATTGTAGAATCAGATATGGAGAAGATCAAGAACTTAAATGAGCAATTATCAAGAGAGTTTGAAATGAAGGATTTAGATCCAATCAGAAAATTCGCCTATACAAAAATCAATAGAGACAAGAATACATGTACATTGACGTTGTCGAAGGCAGAATATGTTGAGAAAATCCTACACATATTCAACATGAGTGAGGCAAAATCAATTTGCACCTATATAGCCAGTCAATTTAAACTATCTACTAAGCAATTGTCTAAGTCTGATATTGAGCAAATACGAATGAATAAAACTCTATATGTTTCAGTTGTTGAAAGTTTGATGTATGCGATGATATGTGTGATACCATATATCGAATATGTTGTGAGAGTGTTTAATCTATACATGAGTAATTCAGGTAAACATTATTGGAAGATGGTGAAGTGGATTCTCAAATACTTGAGAGGAATAGTAAACAAAAAAGTTTGTTTCGATAGTGCATGGATTAATATATAGATATATGTAGATTTAGATCTTGCAAGAGATATTGATGGTAGAAAAAGCAAATGTTATATCTTTACTTTAAAAAACACAACTGTGAGTTGAGTTTCAAATTATAAAAAATTATTGCTCTACAAACTATAAAAGTTGTGACACGGGAGTTTTCCTCCAAAAGCCTAAACTAGTTTGACCCCGAACCGCTTTAGTTGAGAGAAGAGGTTGAACCGATTCCTCCTCCCCTCTTTCATTATGCGGGAAATTTCCCGCTTTCTTATTTTCATTTTCCGTCCATCCCACTTCTATTTATATGTGTTTTTAGGTCTAAGAGATGTAGCTTATGTTATTTTTTATTTCAGATTTGTGAGGACAACTGCCGGCATCCGGTTTTCCCCTTGAGAGTTGTATCCAACGAAAAGTATGGTACTCCGGCTGTATCCCTTCTACCTGACGGTGATTACCTCTCTCCGACTTCCATCGCTATTCTCCGAGTCATCTCCCTTCCTTACCTGTTGACCGCAACCCATCTTGACGTCATACCCCCAATTCTGCCTGCTACCTTTACCCCATCCTACGCCCCAATCTGCCACCTGGAAACCGTCCACCGCCCCAAATCTGCTGCCAGCGGCCCTTCCCAATTCCTTCCCCACTACAACTCATCTTCAACGGCCCAACAGCAGCCCTTCACCGTTTCCTTCCCCTCTACAGTCCCGTCTATGGCCCAATAGCGGCCCGTCTCCAATTCCTTCCCCACTACAACTCAATTACAACGGCCCAACAGCAGCCACTACCTTTCCTTAACTAATTGCCCTGCAGCCTTTCTAATAACAATTCTTAGCCTTCCAGTTCCTGCCGTAAGCCTCCCCAACCTGTCCAAACCCTGCAGCATCCTTTCCCCAACTCTCACAGTCACTACAACAACCACTCCTAGGCCTCGGAACCGCTGCCCAGCTGCCATCCACCACCCTCACCGACACCCTAAGGGTCTCCCATATTTGTATTGTTGTTATTTTCCTATTGTCATAAGTCTGTGTTTGTATCTTATTAAAGTTCAGCAATAATATCATTTCTTTTGTGATTTGGGCTTTCTCCTCCAATGTCAAGTTGAATATATTGTCATCACTGAGGCAGCAAAGAAATCGTTTGGCTATAAAATTTTATGGTACAACATGGCAAGGAGCAAGGGAATTAAAAGTTTCACATTGACATTATGAGTGTCACTCATCTAGCAAAGAACACTGCATTTCATGGCGGGACAAAGCACATTCGGCTATAGTATAATTTCATTTATTAACTCCGAGAAGATGGAAATTACCTTTGGAGAAGATACATAGCTCAAAATTCCACAAACATGTTGACTAAGGTTGTTAACAACTGAGAAACAGAAGCTATGCTTAGCTTCAGTCGAAGTTCAAGAAATTTGAAATCGGGATGAACCACACTGCAGTTCATAACTATGAAAATATTGCGGATTTAGATGTGAGTGGGATTGATTGCAATCAGCCTCCAAGTGGGAAACTATTATGTGGAGCTTGATTGTGTTGATCAATTGTAACTCAAAGTCCTCAATTTCGTCGATCAAATTTGATGGTGATTTTGTTGAGGTTTACGGGAAAGTGTCCCCCATATATTGGGTTCGAGGACACTGTTACCCTAAAAAAAAAATTTCCTATGCTTAGCATACTAGCTCCAGGATGGTGCAGCCTAGTGTCGAAACCAGTAGCTCCCCGATGCCCAGAGAGTAGCGTTGTCGTGCCCAATACAAGTTAAAAATTTAAGAGCACAACAATACAATGCTTAGAAGTCAGCTCCCCAACGCCCATTACAGCACTGCAGAGCCACTATTGCGACGCCTCGGCACCAATAACTGAATTTGAGCAATTTTCCAATTAAAGTTCAAATTTTGTGGATTGGAAACATATGAGACTTTGATTTTCTCGTGTAAGGGATAGGAGAGGAGCTCTTAGAATCCAAAGTGTTGAGAGGCTTGAGTGCTGTATAATTTGTACGATTCTCCTCATTTTCTTCAAAGTGGATATCTTGGTATGGTGTGGCTCAAAGATTTTTTTTCGGTTCTCGGGTCTTTTCACGTTAAATCTTGTATTTTATGTGATTTTCATGTTTTGTGTGATTTTGTTCAAAATTTTTGCTTTTGATCTCTCAAATTTGTTTATGCAATTCACATCTCTCCCTACAACTGTTCATTCAAATTGTAACTGGATAACAAAATACATGAAAGTGTTTCAATACCTGTGAAGACCACAGTAATTGCCATTCTCCTTCTAGATCATCTAAATCTGCAGCGAGTTTATTCCGCCTTGATGAGACAACTTCATCTATCACCTATAGAAATATTCAAATTAGTGATAAGGAGTTAATCCTAAGGAAGCAGTACAACTGCAGAAGATAAATCAAATCATGGTGATAACACATCTGCTATGCTTTCCCCAGAGGTCACTGCCAATAGCAATTTTTGCCTTGGTTCAGGTTTCTTTTGCAGCACAAATGTAGTGCCCTGCACTATAGATTCTGTCATATCTTTAGTTTGCTGAAAATGGACTGATACTTATCTTTAAAAAAAAACCAATCATTTATAAAAAATTATTGCAAGAATACCTTGCTCCCTCTTGAAATTCGAATAATTCCACTGGTAGACAAATAAGTTGTATCCAACCACCCCTTCGCTTCATCGCCCAAAAGCCTGAATGGAACGGGGTATGGAATCTTAAAAGGCAAAATTTTGAAGGAGAAAGCTGCTCTATCAAACTGAAAAAGGATTCTCTTTCCATCTTTAACTGAAGCTGCCGCCTGAAAAGAAAGAAAAAAATCAAAATAAATTGAACTTCTTATGAATATCTCAGTAACAGGCATATCCTAAAATAATGAGCGTATAAGTTTTTTACTGTCGATAAAATAAATAAGGAGAATGGCGTCTACTTTAAATCACAAGAAGGGGATCTCGTATCATGTAACCCTTTTGTAGGCGTTTACAGTTAATGCACTATAACCAAAAGTGGCATCAAAGCCAGCAATTTAGCTGTAGTGACTCCCATGGTCATTCAAGTGTTTCATGTCTTGTTGACTAAGGGCCCGTTTTGCGCCGTGGAGCAGCTGCAGGGTGTTTTCAAAACGCCGACATTAGTGTTTGTTTTCTCTGTCTTAGCTGCGTTGCGAGATAAGCTAGTTTCCTTTTGTATTACATGCCACCCACGGGTTTGACTCAGCGTCCCGCGCTCCAAGAAAATTATTTATGACTCTGTCCTCCCCGTGGTCACACGCCCGTTGATTCCCGCTATTATTTAAAGTGTTATTCACGGTATTATTCGCGAGGTCGCACGTCAGTTGATTCCCAGTGTTCTTCGCGGTAGTTTTCAGGTATTACTGCAGTGTTATTCGCTATTTTATTCGTGACTTTTGTCAGTCGTTGATTAACGGTGTTATTTGTCGTAATATTCCAATGTTATTTGTGGTATTATTTGTGTTTTTTCCAACCATTGATTCGCGGTGTTTGCGGTGTTATTTGTGGTAGTATTCATGTGTTATTGCGGTATTATTCGTGCAGTTTATAAAAAAACATTAATCTTGAATTAGTAAATCTTAAATATTAACTTATAAGCATACTTAAAATATATACAATATTAAGTATTTAATAATATAGCTTTAATACACTAATATATAACTAACTTTATTTAATATTGTGTTAATTTATATATAATAACAATTAATTTTAAAATTATACATATATTAAAGCTAATTTAAAATATATAAATGTTAAATATAAAGTAAAAATCATAATACTTAAACTAATTTACTTTACTTTATACATAATTGTTTATATTACAATATATATTAAGGGTTTAGACAGCTGCAACTTATTGAATAATCTGTTGATAAGCAGCTGATTTGGATAAGCAGTTTATCAGGATAAGCAGCTGATCCGGATAAGCAGCTGATCCGGATAAGTTGTTTTACTGTTTGGTTGGTGTTGTTTGAAAACAGCTAATTTGCAGTTTCTAATGAAATGAGCACTCTGCCCATGTTAAGTAATTTAGATATGATCACCAATAAATGTGATGAACCATCTAAAACCTATAATCTTATTAATATTGAAAAATCCCCATGTATCACTATTTATCATAGAAAAAAGATGGGACGATTTACAAAATTCATTTTGGTATGTATTGCGAATATGCATGGTTTAAATGTATTTTCCATTATTTATTTCATGATTTCTTTATACATTTTAGGTAGTTCTTATTCTCCCATGAATGCAAGAAATGGGTGAATTTCCACAATAAATGATCTTTGTCAGGTGAAATTCGGAAATGATTAGCTTCTACAAATCTAGAAAATTTATTTCTCTCTTCAACTTCCCATATTACAAAATTGCCACCCGATGGAAAAAAAAAAAAGGAAGGCAACCGTAGCTAGGCTACTTGGAGAAAATCGAACTCACCTTCTTCTCTGAGGTGGAGGGGAACGACTCTGGGAGCTCTCACTGGGCGAAGAGGACGAACTCAAGGACCTCGAACGAGCACGTGAGCGCGACCTCGAGCGGGAATCTGAGCCTGAGTAGGAGCACGAATGAGGATCGGGAGCGAGAACAAGAACCAGAAGAAGTCGCAGGTCAAGGTCGTCCGAGCTTCGCCATTGCAAAGTATTTCTAGAGAAGGAAGTGAAACCTTACGCTTAAACCTTAGCAATATGCAGGTTCTGTTCGGAACGCGGTTATCTGTCTCATTGGGCAAGAGATGTCGAGCGAGGAAAGAGAAGCACAGAGGGCACGGAAGGAAAAAATTAGCACAACGTAGATTGAAGACGTGGATCACGAGGTTGATCCCACGGTCGCGTTTATTAGAAAAAACTGAACGAAGTTTTCCTTTACGCTCCCCGAACATACAAAACAAACGTAACGTCGGCATTTTCAAAACGTCTCTCACGTTAATAAGCTGCCCTAAACGTGCCCTAAATTAAATAGTTATATATTGATTTATAAATAGTTTTATAAATAGTTTTATAAATATTACTTTATTATATTTCAAATTAAATAGTTATATATCATTTATAAACTATGTTTATAATTAGTGTTTATGTAAATAAGTATTAACTAAATTATATAACATGTTTATGTATTAGTATAATGAACACATATAGCTAAAATTTAATATAATTTTAATAATTTAATATTTATAACTAATTAAACAAATATTTACTATACAATAAAATTTAATAAATAATGTTATTACATTATTAATAATACCAATACAAAATAATTATTTAGTATTAAATGTATAAATAAAACATAATAATTGTACTATATTTGTATTTATAACTTAACCAAACTATTAAATTATCAAATAGTTTAAAATTTATATATATATATATATATATAAATACTTGATGTATTATTAATATTAAGATTAAATTTACACTATTATAACAAATATTGATTGCACTAAAAAATTAATAACAAATATTAGCATATTTATTATAGTTATGTCAATTTTATCGTAAACAGTATTACTGCACAGGGGCAGAATGATTATTTATCCAGAAACAGTTGCAAATCAGTTGTTCTAAACGCACAAACCAAACAAACAACCAACTTATTCAGATCAGTTATTTATCAGCAAATTATTAATAATCTACAACTGCCCCGAACAGACCCTAAGGTTAAAAAGATCGTGGACGTGCATGTGTGTGATTAAGGTGATGTCGGAGTTAACCCAAAATTATGATAAGGAAATAGATTTTCTTACGCCAAAAAAATGGGGTTACAATCAAGACTCAAAACAAAAAAGAAAACACAACACAATGCAAATCTCCTGCTAGGGCGAGATGAGACAGCCAGTGGACAGCGGTGCCAAGCGCTGAGATAAGAGGTGGCATGCTGGAAGGGTTTATATAGTTGTTGGTTGTAGCAGGAAGGACAGGAGGGAAGAAGATGGCAGCGGCGGAGGTGCAGGTGGGGTTTGCGACAACAGTGATAGTATTATGGGTGGTGGTTGTAGTACGGGAAGATTGACAAAAGGGGAAACGTTGGAAGGGTGTAGGATAGCAGCAGTTAGGGGTTGAGGTGCTTGGCAACAGCGGTAGAGGTAGATCTAGGGCTAGCGGCTGGGAAAATAGAAAAGAGGAGGTGACGATGAGATGGAAGCAAGCAAGGAAGGGGGGATAGGTAATGGACTTTGGGGGTATAATCACTTCCTCGGAGCAGGATGCAGCCGAAGCACCGCCTGTCCTTGAATTCAGCCCTAGCAAGGGAGAAATACTAACGGAAGGAAATCTGAAGTTAGGAAAAAAAAAACCCTACACGGATAACTAGGAGGGGGAAAACCATGTCTCCTGGGCAACAGCCCCAATCCCTAAGTACAGTCGACAGTTTCAGCCTCCCTGTTGAACAGACAGCCTCCCTGTTGAACAGACAGCCTCCCTGTTGAACTGGTTGAGTTGGTTCAGCCCTTAGTTCCCATGTCATAAAGGTTTTAAGCAAGCAAACATGGTTTGTTTACAAATAATGTGCTTTTTTTTATAAGCATGTTGAGATCCCTAGGGAAATCAACAAAAGTCGACACCTCAATGAAAAATGGTCAAGAAGTTTGAGTTCAAATGGGCTGAGTTGGAGAAGTCAGCATGAAAACTGAGTTAGATAAACTTCATGAGAGTCAATTTTATCAGGTAAGACCAACCTTTAAAAACAAGGTGACTAAATCAACGAGTTGGCTATCTTGTTGAAAAGGGCCACTATTAAGGCTACCAAGGAGTTGTTTTTTTTATCACACTTATCAAAACATTCTTTTAAGCATGATGACTGCAATTTCTCCTACATAAAATATTGTGACGCGGGGTTGGGGCTGGACTGACCGATCCAGTATGTTTGTGTTGGTCCAACGGGGAGGTCGGACCGGCCGGCAACTCCACTGGGCAGGAATTGCAGCCCTTTAACTCCCCCTATTTTGCCTATTATAAATATATGTTTTTGTTATCTAGGGTTTAGTTTTTGCTGATTTCAGGTTTCCGCCTCTATGTGTTTTCCCCTTTTTATGATTGTATCTGATGACAGGTGGTGCTTCGGTTGTATCCTGCTCTGAGATGATGACTACCTCGACCTCCTCGACCTACCCTGCACCCAATCCTTTTCCTTGACTCGTTGTTAGCATCTCTACACCCCTCTTCCTTGCAATTGCGACTGCAAGGCCCCTCTCTACCTGTTTTCGGTGTTGCCAACCCAGCATAACCCCCTACTAGGGTCATCGGCCTCTCCTAACCTCCACTGTTGTTGTCGCCAGCCTCTCCTGCACCTTTATTGTCGCTGCAAGTTGCTTCCTGCGACTCTAACCCAAGCAGCCCTCCAACACCCAAACTTGTTGCCGCCCCACCTTCACACAACTCCCCGTGTTGTCATCATCCTTTCCAGTCACCCTCCCTACTGCTGCAAACCCCAGACCGCCTCCCTCTCATTGTCCAACCAGATTCGCCACTTTCGTCCTCATCCTAAGGGCTCGTTTGTGCTTGTGTTCTTTTTTTCCTGTTTTAAGAACATTTGTGGCAATGATAATTTGTGTTATGTGTTTCTCGCGTTAACTCCAATATCATTTGGGAGAATTGTACAAAAGTAACATAAAAAAGGTATAAAAAATGTACCTCTACTTTAAGTTCACCAATTTGATCAGAGAATTGTACAATATTTATCACCCTTGGATCATCACCCCTAAGGTAGACCTCTTGAAAAATCTTGAAAGTGTTAACCCCTACAAATGTTTTCTACAGCATACAAAATAATCAAGAGAATATCACAACAACCGCACGTTAAGTAAATTAAGTAATTCAAGCTCTATGACATGAAAGTGATTTTTAACAGAATAAAGGACCAAAGTGGTCCTCCAACCATTTGCAATGATCCAAAATAGTCTTAGGCTATGCAGAAAGCCAATTTAAGCCCCAAATTATATACATAGAAACCAAAATTGTCCAAAGTTGTTCCCTAGAGGGACTATTTTAGTCCCCATAGAACGAGTTTTAGCCTCTATTTAAATAGTCTGGAGATGAAATTAGCCCTTTACATAGTTTGTGACCATTTTGGCCCCTTGCAAATTGTCGAGAGATCATTTTATTCCTTATGTCTTTTTAGCTTGCAAAAAGATAATATGACTTGAAAATCTGCTTGGTTATTTTAATTACACTCAGAGGTGCTAAACATGTTATGAAGAAAAGTAGAGAGAGTGGTGAAGGATCTATAATGAAGATCATCTAACATCTCGAAATGAAATTAACTACATCTTTAAAAAAGGTTTCTCATTTGCTCCAATGTGAGAGTATACCCCTAAGCATGAAGATGAATCTATATACGTGCAGCTTAAGGGAGTTATGAGAGATCTTCAAACTATTTCCAGTTGACAAAACATGGAAAGAAAATCTCTTGAGGTATTCTTCATAGTTTCATTGATCCACCTTGAAGTTAAATTCATCAGAAACCTACACATGAGCCAAAACTTGAAAATGAATCCAAGTTTGAATTTGAATCAGCCCAGAACTGCACTGCTAAACCTGAACTTGAGAGTGAATCTAATTATGACATTACATATGAATTTCAATTTGAATTTCAATTAAATTCCAAGCACCTAATATCCAAAGTAGCAGCTACTTAACATGAGGGATTACGAAAGTATATCACTCTATGTAAGAAATTCAGCCTAGTATTGTTAAGTATTTCGTTCTCAATTTCTAAAATTGCCAACTTACACAAAGGACTTCATCAAACATATTGAATTGCATAAACAATTTGCAATCTATATTTGAAAAACATTTAGAGTTCATTCCATCAAATAAACATACATCATATTTTGTAGCATTCATTACTGGTTATACTCGGATAAACAAATTTATCAAACATGATGAAACTTTAGAAGCTAGGCTCATTTTTCATTGCAGTGCTTAGGGCTAAAATAAGTAAATTATGCCTTTGTTATAGATATCCTATTTATTTAGTGATATTGAAGTTTAACCCAAACCACAATAAGAAAAGCAAATAGACCCTTACAGCCAACACACTTGAAAAGTAAAATACAACAACATCGCACCTGAAAATCTGAAATAACAAGAGACACAGCACAAACACTCAAACTAGAGTTGAATCTAGGGGGGGTGGTGGTAGTCGGCAAAGGCTTGGAAGGTGGAGGAGAGGTGGAGGCGGCAGTTGGCAAGTAGAAAACCACACAGCAGTGGTTTCCAAAGGTCCGGGCTGCAAGCAAGTAGCAGGGATCGATGCAGTAGGGCTTTCCGGTGCAACAGGAGCAAAAATGCGGCAGGTCCGGAGTAGCAGCAGCAAGAGGAGTCCGGGTTGGGGTGTCAGCAGCAAGGTAGAATGGGAGAAGCGAGGGCTCTGGATGGCGGCAGCAAGTTGGAAGGGGGAGGGTGCTGTTTCATATCATGCGCCACTAGCTTTGTTTTCTCATATCAATATGTTAGAAGATATTCAAATAAGTTATATCCATCAAATATCTTCTAACATATTGATACGAGAAATTTTCCAAAGATTTATTTCCATCAAATGTAGAAATGCAATTGTAAGTATCAAGATAGTCACGTTATAATTGACTATAGTTTGCCCGCTTTTCTTAAAACTATAGTTTTTTTGGTCATATGGTTAATTGACCCAATTATCAATGACATACTTCTATGAAATTTTTAGTCCCAATACCAATTGAAATATGATGCATATGCTCGAGGACTTTTACCGAGATTAAATGGTGCACTAGAAGAAAGTCATAAAAATCAAATTTGAAATTCATAATTCGAAAAACCAAAAACTAAAACAAGAACTTGTCTACTTTTGTTGTAAAGAAGAAAATATAAGAAATCTATTTCAAATTATAATTTACACTAAAAAAATTTATCGAGAAAATTGAATTTGTTGAAAAACATCTTGATCAAAATTCACACTGCAACGGGAAAACCAATTGTGAATAATTAGCTAAAGTCAATCACACTCAAAAACTAATATCAATTTATGAAGAAGAAAAGAGAATGAGATTAAGATATCATAAAACATTGAAAATTTAGGTGATCGCATCAGTGCAAGGAGATTGCTTCCACTAGAAATTAGTAGTAGCATCTATAACACACTCAAATAATATAACACAGAACGAGAACTCAAGTTTTGAGAAAATATGAAACTTTAACAAACAAAAACTAACTAAAAATTACATTCATGAATACCAATATTTATAAGCATCCCCATTTAAAAAAGGTTAATACCCTCAACTTTTGAATCATTCAAATCGCTAGAATTATATTGCAGCATCCATTCATATGAGGGAGGTTAAATCAGCAGCAATTTGTGGAAGAGCAAGCATAATAAAAAGAGGAATTAGCAACTAATGCACTAGTTTTAGATGAAGGAGCATCCACAAAGGAAGACCAACACCAGAGCACAGAAACGGAAAAATTATTATAGAAACCAACTACAAGAGCTGAATATGTGAACTATAAAATGACACATATCCAAGGGATGTATTAATGTATCACATTATCAATAACAATACTTCAATCACAAATAATATAAATAAGTAACCAATAATGATCTTCATTGGGATCAAGTTTTATCAATTTTTCATGATGATTTGATCACTCGTCAATCATATGACAACTACAATAATTATTGGATGGCACATACAAGCCATTTAAAAGTCTAGTATTTTTACCTATCAAAAGTGTCTAAAACATACAAGATATATTTAACAACTATGCATTTAAATTCAACCTATTTCAAAGTCTCTACACTATGAAATCAAAATTATCTTATCTTGCAATCGATGATATCAACTGCAAAAAAATTGATGGGTTAAATTGATGATAAAATGATATTAAGAATTCGTCAATCGGGTATGTGAATAGTTTTAATGATGTTAAAGAGAATGAAAAATAATGATCTTGCATTTAATGATGATGACATCAAAATCTAATTAGGTATAAAATAATAGATATCCCTCCATATAATTTGAAAGTTATGAGGGATAGCAAACAATGTAATCGACAATATAACCTTACATCAACTAAATCATTTTACTCCTTGCTTGAAAATAATAGGAAAAAGGTGAATAACCTAATAGTATTTTTCTTACTTGAATGGGAGATGCTGTTCCTGGCCTTGTAGTGAACATAAGTTGCCATAAACCTTCAATCAAATTGGACTTCGTCTACAAAAAGATATTGGAAAATCAAGTTTAATGTTATGGCATCGCATTAGATAAATTGCTTATCAAGATTCAAATAAATTATGTAGTAATTTTACCACTTAAAGTATCGTATTTTAATTATGTTATGCCTTTTAACTAAAAAAAAAGCAGCGCTTAGCTGGAATGAATGAAAAAAAGAAAGAAGATTCATTAAGCCAATGAAAACTAAGTGGAGAAGACCAATGATGATGGTTTTAGAGAAAAAAGTTGTCTAAAAACAAATATAACTGCACATTAAAGAAAGATTTGATAACAGCAATTTACAACTATGTAAATGATGCTTGTGGACAAAGCCCTAATGACGAGAAGAGCACAAAGAGTCACTAGTATAAGTAAAACTAAGAAAGGCATAAAAAAAACAGACCAAGATAATCACAATTATCACCAACCCTATCCCAACTATTTCGGATAAGCATTATGATTTCTGAGAGAGAAAAAACATCAATGGCAAGTAAGCGTGACATTTCTTAAAACCATAATTTTATAGCAAGATAATGATATGAGTACGATAAAAATAATTACCAATATTTACCACCGAATAAGAAAATATACAAAAGAATCAAATATATAGAGTATGAAGTCAAGAATGAACTATTCAGCAGCACAAAAAAAAATAACAAATGGAACAAAAAATAACTAATTTGGAACACCTTACTTGAAGCCTCGTGAAAACAAAAGTAACTAAATTTTTAATTATTATTAAGGCCTCTTCTAATAGATAGGAATTGAAATCTTCAGTCTATAAGGATATCATCACAGTATTGCTATCAGAACCGATGAAACAAATTCCAATGTCATGCTAGCACATGATTTAGAAAGCATTTCTATAGGGCTAACAGGAGCAGTCACAATAGACTTAGAATCCCCTGTAAAGTCAATCAGTTGAAAATTTTGAGTGCAAATCTAAACTGAAAGAGGATTGGAAACTATTTTGTTAATATGAAGAGTGAAAATATTTGAATGATGTTATTGTATCAAAATATTTTATTCTCTCTAGTTTTAAACCAGACAGAGAAATTGTGCACAAAGATTTTGTACAAAGAACATCACGGGAAATGCCTTCAAAGCCTGCCTTTCAACAATATCCACAAGACCTTGAGCTAATCCACTCCTTTTCTAATGATAAGATAGCGTCAATTAGAACCAAAATTGTAGCCACAAAAAGTTTTGAAATACGAGCAATAGTGGCATCCATTTCAGAAGTTTTCTAAGCACATAACCCAAGAAGTATAAAATGGATTGATTAAAAAATATAATTAAAGTTGAGGAAAAGCAACTCAAGCATGGGTGATAGATGGTTCCACAAAAACGCTAAAACAGCGACACCACTTAAACATATGCTTTGAAAAGCAATTAACATGGTAGATAGCTCAAAAGAAGAGTATAGTGTAGTCTGCATCTGAGATAATCTTAAAATAATGTGATTAGGAACAACTGTCCCAACTAAATAGTCACCAAAAAAGTGTAGGTTTGGTAGTTGCAAATGATTTCCATATTTGGATGGCACAAAGATAGCTTATTTACCACGGAAAAATAGTGTGGTCGAGATCATATCCTTATAAAAAATGAGTGTAGGATTACCTTATATATCAATTATAAAAAATGAGTGTAGGATTACCTTATATATCAATTGTTTTTTATGTTTTGGTGGAGTTGAGGCTTGATCAAAATGAAAACAAAAGTTGATGGAAGTAGAGCAATGCAATCTGAGTCCAATGATCCACCACAGTATTTGTAAAAGAATAAAAATTATGAGCAACAAGAGGAATGAGATCTAATGAAATGCTAACAATCAAATAAGCCTTCAAAATAAAAGGAATTATCGACATGAGAGACAGTGACGATGGCAGAAATGGAAGACCAACATGAACCCAACAGCATCCAATGAGGTAGATGAGTTTAATAAAAATAGAACTTAGGAGAGAGAGTGCCAACAAGTGCTTCCCAATAACGGCAAGGAAATGAGCAGCAAGAATTTAGAGCAAGAGACGAAAGGCATCCAATTGAAGAGCATCAGTGAAGGAGAAGAAGCACAAGGTCGCAAACCTAGGTAGCCTAGCAAGACAATCAAGCATTATGGCTACCCGGGCACCAACAAGTGCATAGGAATGCATACAAGAGTGCAATGCCATGAAAGCATGTAGCAAAAGTGCATGATGCACGATAATAGTGATGGTGCGCAAATGAGTATAATGGGATGAAGCAGCAGAGATAAAGGTGTGAACACAACGAACACATGCTAGCACTCGAAGCTATTTGAGTGCAAGACAGATATCTATGGTGCCAAGCAAGCGTGCAAGGATTGTCAAGGAGCGTCATTATAAATATCATCCCATACAACTAAATACGAATGAACCTATATAATGTTTCATGTTAGGTCATAAAATGTCAATTTAGAAGTTTAATGCAAGGTTCTAAATTATGATTTATGAAAAACATAAAAAATTTATCATTAGTAAAAGATATACAGCTGTTTAGAAAATGGCATGTGATTCCATGTAGATTTTCGATTTTAAAAAACATCTAAAATGTCATATGCCTTCCAACAAAATAAAAAGCTTATTTTTTAATTCTAATAATGAAAATTTTTAAGTGCTAGAATTCATTGCTTTTTTTTTTTTTTTGCAAATTTATTATGTGTACATTATAGAAATATGCATCTCAATTTTTAATAATGATTCTTCAGTAATTTTGCAAACACCTATAAAATCTCCATTTGGTTGATAATACTGATAAGATCGTTTTAGAATGTTATGCCAACCTAATTGAGCATACAACTCTTACAAAAATCTTTTTATTTTCTTATTTACTTTCATCAATCATTTTATTCATCCCGCTCTCTATTACATTTTATTCAATTTTTTTAATTACGAAAGTATTTAAATAAACAAAACACAATTTAAACAATTTAAAATTCATTTAACTTACATTACATACGAATTTATTAAAATTCAAAACTAAAATTTTTAAGTGAGACTGTTGAAGAAAATTTGAACCTTCATTTAATATTTTGAACAACTAAATTTGTACTATATGAATGCAAGAAGAAAATATAAATGATTATAAGATTAGAACGAATAACTTTATTATATATGAAAAAATACTATATATTTAAGCTTGAGGCAATATTTTGGAAGAAAAAACTACCCCAACACGTTGCAAAACGAAATCACAATATTATTCGTACAAAATGCCAACAAAATTTTAAATTATAAATTGAGTGTATACATTTTATCGTATGAAAGCTTTTATTTAAATTAATATATGTGGATTAATTTACGACTAATTTATTAGACTGCCATGGGAGGTATAACTGATATTAATCTCCTAGGACTATAATTCTCTTATTCTATTATATAACCTAAAAAATATATGTGGCTTCTAATTCAACCTTAAAATTCCTAACTAAATTAAAAAAATGCCTTATTAAAAATATAATATTATTATAATACAAATTAATTTAATTATTTACATTTTTGTTAATTTTATTATTAACATGAAGCACCTGCAAACAAACCAGTATAAAGTTTAGGTTCCCATCACCATAGTCCAATGAAAAAAAAATACTTACAGGATCAGGTATGCCCTTTAGATTCTCTAGTGTTTCTACAGCACGCTCCACTTCCTGTAAGCAGTAGAAGTTCTCAAAATAACATTCCATAACAGAGTTAACAGTGCATCATCCAGCAAATCTCCAAAATGAGGCAAAGGCTTGGCAATAAAACAAATAATCCAACCAGATAACATGCACATGTTTCCTAATTTTGTATTGCAAGCGTTCCTTTTAAACAATTCCGAAGTGAATGATCAGATAGAAGTTGCGCAATGGAAGAAAAAGAAATGAGGAGAAGATGCAAAAGATAATAGGATATCACCTTCAGCTGCTGAGGAGATGCAGAACGACCGCGCCCTTGGATACCAATTAGGGCATCGACGAGAGCCGATTCCGGCTCAGTGAAGGAAATTTCACGTTCCTCCACCAGAGACGCGAAGACACCGTGAAGCTGCGGCCGTCTACCTAAGTATTTAGAGGATAACGGACGGACAGTGGGAGCTGAAGTCGCCCATCTCCATGAGATGAGAGGCGGAAACCCTGGCCTCGCTGCTCCGACGGCCATTCAAAAGAGAACGACGAGGTGAGCGTTTGTTCGGTTCTCATTTCTTCCGCTTCCTCCTACTGATAGCAGAGCGTCGGGTTTATCTAATCGGGGCCCACAACGGCTCCACACAGGCTGCCCTTATCCGTCCAGCGTCGCACGTGTGAGAAAAACATGGTGCAAGTGAGTTGAGCCGACTGGTGAGTGGCACATGAACTGAGCTCTATGAACTAACAGGCCAAACTCAAGCCAACCCTGGCTCGGCTCGTTAGATCATGAGCCGGTTCATTTACAAAATTATTAATATAAAATATACTTAAAATCTATTAAATTTCAAGACCTTTTCTTTGAGGTAATAAAAATATTTACAAAATAATCTTTTATATTATATATGATGTAATTTTTTTATTATTTATCTCCTAATTATTCATTATATTTATCGTATTATTGTAAAACTAGTTTCAATTAATATCATTTTCTCTATTTTAGTTAAACAAGCCGACTCACAAACTGGTTCAAACTTGCACGCTTAAACTCGAGCTTGAGCTCGAACTCACTAAAATTAATTAAGCTCAAGCTCAAGCACAGACCAAAATTGTCTTTTTATAGTAAAATGTGTTTTTTTAATGAATTGGAAAAATATGTGAATAACAAGAGATTTTCATTCTTGTTCAAATATATTCATTCATGCTTTATTATTTTGAAGTGACCGCTCTTGAAACTGAACCCTAGTAATTTTAAATGGAATATTTACATACATACCACCAAAAACCTATGTATTTTTATATCTAGCACCTGAATTTAGTTTGTACTTATATAGCATCTTATCAATGCTTTTTGCTTTAGGTATGTTGCAAAGATGCTTTTGCAATCGTACTATGGCTAAAATATTAGAGATACGTCACCAATAAATTTTCATCATCCGACATAAATCTCGAGACGATATTTTAAGTATGAAACATTCAGATCTTGATAAAAAGTCATCCAAATTTTCGATTTCAAAAAATTTATAGTCAAACTGACCTGCTTGATGAGACGGGTCTAATGATATGAAAACTAGCACAATCCTAGTCAAATCAAGCTTAGATCAAGTCATTGAACCACACTTAAATGATTTCTGGACACATTTGAAAGATCAAAGGGTTGTCGAATATGACAAGTTTATACTATAATCGAGCAGCTCGACAAGACGAATCAAACGAGCTCAAGATCACTCAATTCTGACATCAGTAAACATCGTATGATCAAAGGAAGCTCTCCGGATCCTCCGATCAAAATGATTTATATTCTTGCATTAATTGCACCCAGAACCTTATAAATAAAGTCACATCCCTCTCATGAGAGGGGGGGTTGAAGTCTGGAGAGAAAGTCTGAAACTTTAAGGAAAAGTTGTAGTTCAGCTTCACCGCCAATCATCGTCGAACACCGCAGACCTCCATTGTCGACCACCGTCGATTGTAGTCGATCATCGCTGACCGTCAAATACCATCATCGATCGTCGTCGACCTCTGTCAATCATCATTGATCATCACCAACCAAATGCTTTCAGTCAACGTCGTAATCTGAAAAATATAGTTACAATTTCATGTATGTGAGATAAGAGGTTTCTGTAATCATCAATTAATAATCGAGTTTCACAACTGGGCCAGGCCCCGTGTTTTTTTTCTTTTACAGGCTTTTCACGTAAAAAAAATTATTGCATACGTACATCACATGTATCTTTGCATGCAGTGTCCGATCCTGATCGTAGATCACTGTGATTTACGGTCATGATTATTTCAATTTTTTTAAAAAAAAAATTTAGGTGGGGCCCACCAAAATACATCCTGACCGTAAATCCGTATGGAATAATTTTTCCTGTTTGCGGCGGCTCCACCTTATTAAAAAAAAACTGTGAAGCTGCTGAAAAATAATCTGGTGTTCAAAAAGTTGCGGTGACAATTACAATTTTTTAAAAGTTTGACCATAGCTTGAAAAGCTGCATCCGCACCTAGTCAGGACTGGTGGTAAAACGCAGATTTCATCGGCAACCTTTTGAAAAAGCAGTCAAAACGCTGTTTACCCAAACAGACAAAACTGTGGTGTGATGCTGCCAAAATTCTATTTTTACCCAAACAATTAAAACTACGATGCAGTGTCACACCATCACCGCACCCTAAGAGAGAGGTGAGCTTTTAATTACCTCACCATTGACCCCAACCATTGTTAAAACATGTTTGTTGGAGATAAATTGAGTGAAAGAAAGAGGGAAAGAGGTTTAGATGCCTTCTCATTTTAATCTATTTGTTCATTATTCTATATAATTAGTGATTACTTTAGTTCATGGCATAATCAAATGAGATTGATAAGCTTTTTTTGAGGAACCAAATTTAATTTTAATGTTCATGTAGGGAGGTTTTAACATGATTCAATAAAGACATTCAACTATATGATATTATCTTTGTGGCAACCTAAGAAAGTGTTGAGAGATAAGTTTTATTAAAGGAAGATTTATATACATACCATGCCACTCAATTCCAATATATTTACATATTTAACCCCTAAACTTAAATTTTTACATATATGTCGCCTTATCTATGCATGAAAAGATGTATGTCACTTTCCAAAGTTAAAATAACGATGTTATTTTATTTGACATGAAACATCTAGGTGTTATAACTGTAAGAAGAAAGGTTTAGGTTTTAGATATATGCATGTGTAGGAATTGGAAGGTACGTGTGTAAATACCCCTTTATTAAGTTCTATGTAAAAGAGAAATTTGTGAATAGATTCTCAATTTATAGCATTTATGAAATGTTTATTTATGCATTTGAAACCTATCTTCTTTCTGCTCGAATGCTGACATATTGGTCAGAAATAAAGTAAAGAACTTCAAGATGTTGGATGCATGTCCTGCCCCAGTATGTATGTGTGTGTGTGTGTGTTTGTGTGTGTGTGTGTGTGTAGGTGTATAGTTTAAATAAATATATCTAGACTGAAACTTAGTTTTTTGATCTGTTTTAGGCTGAACCAGAGAATTAGTGATATTGGTGTTGTGATATTTTATGATGGAAATAATTGATTGCTAGCTTTTAAGTTGGGATTGATTAAGAAATATGCATTAGAAGCTATCCTTAAACAACATTAAGTATAAAATGATGCTTAAATTTGTTATTTTGAGAATTCAAACATTGATGTTCTGTGTTAAGTGTGTTTTTTTATGAAATTTCAAAGTGTAAAATTATGTAATCCGTTGCCTCTTAAATCCAAGTCTCAATTTATTGATTCCAATTAATCTTGCAGTGCGAGCATGATATTGAATGACAGTTAGGCCATATGTTTATTTCAAAGGATTGGTTTAGAGGATGCAAATGGAGATGCTAGAAAGGAAAACTGTGATGTGGAGTGGGTTTGTGAGAGGATGAATGACTTGTGTGAAACTCATAAAACAATATTGTTGCGTTGTAGAAAAATCAAGAGACGTAAGACTCAGGAATTCATATACGTCAAAAGTATGTTGCACACGTCGAAAAAACTTTCTAGAAAGTTCTTAACAGCATAAATAAACTTCTAAATATGGATTAATCTCATAAGGAATAGATATGATAAGTATTAAGGCTTATAGAATTAGAGAATGAGCTTATTATAAGTTTTAACTATTGAAAATTAGAAACCCAAAAACTTTACTTCATCATCATCATTATTATTTTATTATAAACAATAATTTTCTTATTAGTCCAACATACTTCATTATAATCATGTAAAATATTGTTGTACAACAATACATAAAATAAAAATTAAAAAGAAATCTAACACTATGAAATTTGGCAAATATTAATGTTCTCAAGAATCTTATAGTTACATGTCTAACACTAAAGTTTTGATTTTTATATTGTTGAACACATATTTGTCTGCGAATGGGAGGGAGGGAGGGAGGGAGGGAGTATTAACTTTTTTGATGGTTGTCCCCTCGTAGAGGAAAAGAATGTTCTCTTTTACATTTTATTTTCCCACTTTATATAGTTATTTTATTATAAAGTATACACGAGTGATAATTATACTCAAATGATAATATGTTAGCGATAACATAATTTATATCTTTCATTTGCATACTTTGTATAGTCATATTTCTCTTGTGCTAAGTGAAGAGGGCCAAATGGAGAAGTTCGAGTGGAGATAGGTAACTAATGAGAGTCGATTAGAGAGGGCCGACTGATAAGCGTTGACTGGAGATGACCAATTTATGAGGGTCGATTAACGATGGTCGGTTAGGGAGGGTTGATAGGAGAGGGTCAACTAGAGAAGATCGAGTGACAAGTGTCGAGTGATAAGTAGTCGAACAATTTCAGCGCCTTTAATTGAGGAAGAGAATTTCTATCATACATATTAGTTTTCTGATTTTCTTATCTCTTTGAAAGGTAATTGCAAAAATAATAAGAAAATAATGGATGTGTACTGGAGGAATGAATTTATTAAATGCATTTTTCTCTCCAAATACGAGTTAAGAAATTATTTAAGAAAAACAAAGGAGTTGTATATCTCCCTATGTGTCGATATCTTCTGTTTGGAGACTCTTAGCTCTTATACTAGTAATTATTTTGGGGGCACTTTGGCGATGCCTAAATGATTCTCACTTTCATGAAGTAGCCTCATAGATTATCAACTCATTCTTATGACAATTGATGTAATGGTCTTATAGGGAGAGTTATCTGATTGTTATCAATGAAATGAGTTTTTTTTTTCTTTTTAATGCGACTATATTGAGTATTTTTTTTACAGCATGATCGGTTACTAAGAAATTCAAGCAGTTTTATTGATTTCAGACTATATATCACCTTGGGGTCATAACTCTCTTACAAGAAGTAATTATCGCAATTTTTCATTACCTAGGCCATGATCTTGTTGCCTTGAATCCCTAGGTTGTCTGACTTATTTATTTCACAGAGTTATATTTTGGAAGTGCTCCTACAAATTCGTCTATAACATTTGACTATCGAGTTGAGCAGGGTCTAAAAGATTCAATAAGTTCCTTTTAATATTAGAAAACTCGCCTATGGTAGGCAAGTTCCTCGATTGTTATGAGAAAATTCTCATCTAAGAAAGTTAAAAAAGTATAAATACAAAAATAAGAAAGAAAATGCACAGACATTTTTCTTATTAGAGCTTTTCTTGTTGCTTCACTCCTACGCGACTTGCCTTCCATTGGAGAAACTGTTTTCCTGAATATGTTTTTTGGAGAATTTTCTTGGGAAAGCAATTTTTCTGACTGAATACAGGTGATCGAGTATAGAAGGCATAGTGGAGGAGGCTGACTGGATGAGGTCAATGAGATGAGGCCGAGTATTGGTAGTCGAATGGACGAGTTCAACTATTTTCAAGGACAAGTTATCCAGTGCATTACATGTTGCTAGTTACTTCTCAATGACTTGGTTATTCTCATTGTGGTGTTCTTTTTCTTACTTTTAAACTTGTCATCTTTGCATTTGTCTGACTGAGTGGAGATGACCAACTTGAGAGAATCGATTGAAGAGAAGTTGAGTTCAACAAATTGCGTGGACAATCTTAACACCTTAAACTCTCAAGAATGTATTTTTTCATACATATTTTTATAACACAATTTTTTTATTTCACATCAATTATCAACCATATCATTTTTTTTTGGTAATAATTATCTAAAAAGCATTTCTCAAATTAGAAACATAATCTTGCACAATTGTCTTCCTCGCGGGTTCCATGCCATCTATTTCTACACTCCTAATTCCCCAAAGGTCAGAAACCTCCCATCTTCTTCTTCCATGGATCCCAAAAAGGGCAACGCAGGGACCCTTCTCCTACGCTGTAGGTGCATGCTTCGTCCTCGAAACACTGACCCCAAGTGCGTTAACTCCATGAGTCTCTGTCCCCCTGCTCATCTCAACGTCAAACCTTCTTCTCCAAACGAAAGCCCGATTCTGGTTCACAATCTCACATTGTCTGCAAGTTCCTACTTTCATTTCACACGCACTGGTTTTCTCTTTCGTCGACTACTTCCCATTAATTCGTCCGCCAAGGTTCGAGTTCTGCCGTTTGTTATAGCTTCGTCTCAGTCATTTTATCGAATGCCTGGTCGGCAACATTCTTCGGTTAGATTCAGCTCCATGGCGAGGTATAATAGAAGAAGTTCGATGACCTGCAATCTTAGTCTGGGGACTGAGAAACTTGCTGAGATTGTTGAGGAGATTTCAAGGAATGCCGAGGACATGGAACCCAATCTAGATAAGTTGAAGCTCATGTTTTCTTCTGCTACAGTTACCGAGGTTATTTCTGTTTTGAATGATCGTGGTGTCTCTGCAGCACGTTTTTTCGATTGGGTAGTGAACTCTAATCCCGGTTTTAAACCTGATTCCGAAATCTATAACCTGATTGTGAATAATCTTGGCAGATTAGAGGACTATACTTCCATGATTGATGTACTCAGCAAGCTTTCGGATAAAGGGTATTGTCTAACAGAGAAAGCTTTCACCTTTTTAGAGTTCTGCAGCTCTTCTTCTATTAAGGATTCAGTTAAAAGAGTAACTGAAGTTTTAAATTCCATAAGAGGTTCCTGCAGAAGTTCTGGTATTCACTCATTGATCAAACTCCTCTGCGCCATGAATTGCTTTCAATTCGCCTCTTTTGTCATGGAGGAGACGATCAGAAAGACTTCATATTACAATTTACTGATTGCGGCGAGGTGTAGAAATGGTGAATTTAGCGAGGTAATGAATACTTTTGATGAAATGAGAAGACATGGATGTGATCCAAATACCAAATCATACAATTACTTGCTTGGAAGCTTATTTAAGAACGGCAGAGTTATTGAAGCCTGCGAACTTCTCCAGTTGATGGAAGATGGTGGTCATGTTCCAGATTTGGTCAGCTATGAGGTGGTGGCCTCCCATGCTTGTAAAGCTAAAAGATTGGATTTTGCAATAGAGTTTCTGAACCAGATGTTGTCTGAGGGGCTTAAGCCAAGGCCCACTACTCATGCAGCTTTCATTAAAGGATTATTTTGGTCTGGTCGAGTTGAAGATGCGTATAATTATGTTACTGAAATGAGTGTGAAGGATAAGTGTTCAAGCAACTGTAATTACAGCTTATTGGCTGATCTTTTCCGATTATCAGGGAGGGCGGTAGAAGCAGCCGGTGTTCTTCATGAGATGATGGGGAAGAGACTCAAGCCCAACTTTCCAGTTTATATCAAGGCGCTGAAGGAGTTACATAAGATTGGAAGAGGAGATTTGGCTTCAGAATTGAAATCAATGTTTCTGAAGTTTAGCTCAACTATGGATGCTGGGTGATCTGAGGTTTATAGTGGAGTTGACAAAATTTGAAATTGTTTGCTTCTACCTAACGAGCTTATGGTCGTCTGTGTAAGAATGGTGATTGGAAAGTTGCTTAAGGATGACCAAGTTACAATGCACAAGTTAGGTGGTTTTGTTTTCTGAATATGTGTTTTTTTTGCTGGGAACTTTGCAACTTGTTGAATCCTGATCTGTTTGTGGGCTAGAACCAAAACATACTGATTCAGATGAAATGAGAAAATTTGCGAAAGAGACAGAGCAAAAGAAACAAATTCACGAAAATATGGCTCATGATACTGCAGTGAGAGAACATTGGGAAAAAGAGTGAAAAGTGCCAAATTCTTGGCTCTCCACAGGATCCACTATTTTAAGTTAGGATCAGATGTCTCAAAGCGCTACAAAGAAAGCTATAGAACGAGCAATACATGTATGAAAAGGACTAAGAAATACATTTGGCGGCCGACTTGTTGGGGTAGGCGCCATGTTTCTTTGCAGATCAGAGTGCTTCGCTAACTATAGAGGGCTTGTTTGGGCTGACTGGCTTATTGAGACCGGTTTGTTTGAATATAATTTTTATTTAATTAATATTTAATTTTGCAGCCATTATTTTGTTTATTCTCTTCTTAAACTCACTATTATGCTCTCAATACAGAATGTTCTTCTAGCCTGGCTTTCATGAGGAGGGATGGCAGCAGAGAAGATTCTACTTGGTTTTCTATATCTTGCTGGGTTTAGTTAACCTTTGAGGTCAGTTCCATTTTTTAGCTACAATATGGTAGGAAAAGCTTTTCAAAGTGATCTTTCATGTTTAATTCCATTATACTCAAATTATGGTTCCTTTCAGTGGGATTATAGGAATCATTTAATTTACATTAGTTGAATCTCTTCAATGTATTATGCAAGAGATAAGATATTTTAAAACTTTATTAAATGAAGGTAATAGGAATTTTGATTAAAGATGATGAAGTCATTATTAATACATGATAAAACTAATGTTTTGAAACATTATTAAATGATAACTAGTTAATAAATTATATTAAAAGTGCTAATGAAAAATGTAATAAAATATATTATGAATTGATCAAACCAAGTAAGTGATTTTTAGTTTTATGTACATTAAGGAAAAAGGTGTGTGTAAAAAATAAATAATCCAGAAAGAAAGCCATCAAGGTATCTAGCCAGTCAGAATTATCTATTATGTATTGGAAGGTATAAAGATTCACTTTTCTCTCTAAGTGAAACATATGTGATTATAGAGTTCCGAATGAACTATAAAGATAAGTTAATAATAGCCTGATAGTAATAATCAAAGTATAAAAACTGTAGGATATTAGCTGGGTTACAGCTACTATTACTGGTGGTTGGTGGCAATTATTGATGGTCACTGGTCGTTGGCTTCACTTAGCTCTTAAATTTTTCTCACATGTTAAAAATGTCATTATTTTTTATAGGATTTTGGAAGAGTATTTTAAGTAAATTTAGCTAAAATTCAAAAACATTTCGTTGGATGATTCATGTCTATTTTTTGATCAATCATTATTTCTTTAGCATTTAAATGCCTTAATAACCTAAAAATTGAGTTATATTGGGCTCGTTGAATTGGTTTTGTCAACCTTTAATTATGCTAAATTTAGATATCATTTGACATTTTAATTAATTCCTCAAAGCTTTTAGTCGTGCTTCAAATGCTTGATTCGAGTTTGTTTGGGCTTGGATTGCAATATTTTTGGTGACATCTAGTTCTAATTACCAAATGTTCAATTTTACTATAAAGTTTTTAAAATCGGAGCTTGAATGATATTGAGTTTAACCATGAAAATTTTCTTATCATAATTAGATCAAGATTTATGTTTGATCAAATGAATTTTCTGCTGACATATCAAGAGCGATGTCTATAAAAGTAAGTTAATTTAAAACAAACATAAGATAATTTGAACAGAGAATGGAGATGGAAATACACAATCAGACGTTAAAAAAGAAAACGATAGATGTAAAGTTACATGGATAATGATTTGTTAAAACTTTATTTTATTTCTCAAACAACACTTGACATGAATAAATGAAAATAAGAATTGATAAAGTTGACCAAAAAATAGAATGCATAAAACTATTGATGAGGATGACAATAACTTCTAAATGAGTCAGTCCATGTTTAAAATGTTTAAATGCAATTATTATTATTATTATTATTTATTTCTTATGCATTGTTGATGTGGATACTAACACGTTAATGTAACTTATAGAAGATATTTTGTAGATATGTATGTGATTCACTATAAAAGAAAAAAAAAATCTATGAAGTCCTTTCAAGATTGAAGCATTTTTATAGGACTATTTTTTTAGATGTTTTTAAAACACACATATGTTAAAATTTAGAGTGAATGAAATACATGTATTTTTTTAAAAAATGTTTAAGTATCTTGACTGGATATAAATAATAATAATTAAAATACTTTTTTTGTCTGCCTGGGTACATTTGAACAACATTTAAATATATCGACAGGTGGTAGCTTGCAGTGTCAAATGACAGTAGGCGCTGGGCGAAGACTGGCAATGGTGGGTAGCGACGAGCAGTTAGCTGCTGTTTGGGGTGGGAGGGAGTTGGTGTTGGTGAATGAGGAAGGTGAGATTGTGACCTGTGAGTTTTTTCATGCATTTGAAATTCATTTGATTTTGATGGATAATGAATTTATCAAAATAGGCATTCTTGTGTTTTTTAAAACTTCAGCACAAATGCAAATTTTGATTTACGTTGAACCAAAAAAGAAAAAAAGTAATTGCAACTAATATATATTTTTTATTTTATTTTCATAATACTTGTTTATACCCTTAAAAAGGTCCATCGAGCTATCAAGCTGTCTAACCGAGCCGAATTGAGCCAAGCCATCAAGTTGCTAAACTAACGAATTAACGAAGTGGTCGAATTGAGTCCTGCTGAAGTGGTTAAGTTGAGCCCACTTATTAAAATGGTCAAAATTAGCTTAACCTGTCCCACTTGCTGAAGTGGCCGAACTAAGCCCAAAGACCGATGTGGTCGGATTGAGCCGAGCTGTCAAACTATCAAGTTCAACTACATGGAAGGACTTAACATAAAACTGCATTACATAACATAAAATTGTATAATGTGACATATATATGCAAGATGCGATATAACATTATGTATATTTTTATAATTTTATTTTGCATCATGAAAAAGAAAGACATAAGTGTTATAAATATGGTCAAACGTAAAAACAATGGGGAAGACAGTGCTCTCGATTCCCACGGGCTCCTCCTCCCATCCCTCTCTTTCTCCCTATTTTGCTCAATGCTAATAGGGTTTGAACATAGCTCGTGTACATTATGAGACCTTATATTCTAAAAAGATTCAACATCTTGAAAGGTGCGGTGAATATTGATGCATTACTTAAATTTGAAGTTATGTTTAGACATCTTCAGAGGGACAACAAGGATCACTATAGGAATTTGCACTGGATGAGATAAGATATCATATCCTTAAATTTTTTATTTTTACATTCTTTAAACTCTAACTTCTAATTTGTTTTATATAATTTTTCATTTGTGTTTTCATTTTTTAAATCAAGGAACTTTCTCCTCACAAGTAAGCTTCTTTACGGTAAACAAAAAATCGTCCAAAATTTTAGACTCTACCACACTCAATATCCGAATGTTAGGGATGATTTTGAAAAATCACTTTTCAAAATATAACTTGGTTGAATGAGGATGAAATCAAGGGATTGAAGACAATGAGATCTTAATATAGGTAAAGTTGAAAAATTACGGTTGCTTCTTTCTGTAGGTGTAGCCAAAGTACCCCTAGGTGAGAGATAGTTTGAATTCAATGAAACTATTTTAATTCCTTTATAAATGTGTTTTATTATAAGGAAACAATCGATCTACTCCTATAAAAAAGACGATGAAATCTATTTTTTACTAATAACTCAGGGAACTCTCCCTATAAGACCATTAAGTCACCTATAAAATGTATGAAGGTGAGCCATAATGCACTTAGGATGAAATCCCAAATATATAGTCAAAATGTCCCTAGGATGATTCTCTGTAAAATTGCTAAGAACCCTCATATATATGAATGATCAATATACAATGCAATACAACACTCAATTTTTAATTTGTATCAACAAATTTATTTCTCGGATAAATGAATTATACATTTGTCTTATAGGGACGAGTAATGTATAACTTCATATTTTTAATTTGCTATTCTTTTCGCAGTTGTTTGTCAAAGAGATGAGAATCAAAGAACTAAATATGTACACCTAAAAAAGTCTGTTAAGTTATCAAGCTGCAGAATTGAGCTGAGCTGATCCCACCCACTGATTTGGCGAACTGAGCCTAACTGTCAACTTCAGCTACACAAAAAGACATGATATAAAACTGTTGGACACGACATAAAACCGTTGGAGATGATATAGTTGTAGGACATGACGTAAGTTGATGAATATGACTTATCATTATATACCTTTGTATATTTTTATATTAAGATTAAAGACATCTCATGACTTATAAATATAGTTCAAATGTAAAAATGAGAGAGGAGAAGAAGAAGAGAGGGGACAAACTCTCTCTTTCATTCTCCCTCTTCTTCTCAATGCTTATGGGATTTGGGTGTTATTCATGGACATTACGTGACTCTACATCCTAAAATGATTGTCAGCTTGTAACAATAAAAATCATATAAATGATTATAATGTATAATGATCTTATTTTTGTAGAATTTTCAACATGGGACAATCAAATATTAGAAATCTATTTGAGCGCTGCTATATTCCCCATTATGTCACGACTTATTATAAACGATGTTATTTCATTTATTATACTTATCTTTTTTTGGAAAATTTACACATCTGCCGTACAATTCTTATACATTTACATATCTAATACTTAACCTTTCATATTTATATTTATAATATCTCGATGTCATAATTTATACATGAAAATATGTATTTTACTTTTAAAAAAATAGGCAATATTGATATTTTTGATGTGATACTAATTATTCGAGAGTTATATATGTAAATATGAAAGTTTAGATTTGTTGACATCTAAATACATTAGAATTATGTGGTATGTATGCAAACACCCCTTGTTATTATGGTATTTGAGAAACAACCCCCAAAATTCACCCTTAGTTAGGCTTAACAAAAACTTAATAAATCAACAAATTTAAAAATATTAAACTGATGAATTATGTAGTTTATTTATAAGATATTATGATTAAATTTCCTTAGATTCTTATAGAGGATTTATGTACTTATCATCTAATTTTCATATATTTATATTTTTAATATTACTAACTAAAAAACTTATTTATTTAATAATTAAATGTTTAATACTTATTTAAATGGCGCAATTATGTATTTACCACACAAAATTTGCTATTTACAAATCAACCAACTTATGTTTTTCAATAGTTTGTTCGTGAAAAGCATAAATACATCGATTCGGTAGGATGTAATGGATAAAACAGATTGATGTAACCAACCCTATTTTGTGGGAAAAAAATTGCGTACGTCAAGGGGTACGCAGAGATGTGTACATAATAGGGTACACGGGGTTTATACGGGGATTATAAGGGGGTTATAACCCGTTGTACCTCCCGTGTAACTCCTGTGTAACCCTGCTGTAATCTTGTAATTTCAATGGATAAAATAAAAGCGCGGGTTACAGCTGAGTTACACGAAAGTTACAACGAAGTTATAACACGCTTATAACCCCCATGTAACTCTCATATAACGCCCGTGTACCATATTATGTACGCATCTCTGCGTACCCCTTGACGTACGCAAATTTTTTCCTACTTGTGGGATAAAACTTGTTATTTTTGTTGCTTGTAGTTCAAAAAAATTAATGGGTAGCTAATTTATAAATATCAATATTTTAAGTGGTTTTTATATAATTATGCCTATTTAAATTTCAATAAATTTTTATTTTTTAAAAATAAAATTTAATTTTTGTATGTATTCAAATGTTAATGTGATTATGATATTAAAATAATATATAAATAAATATTAAATATACAATAATTGTGTCATAAAATACTGTAAATTTTCCGTTTAGAAAAATTTCCAAAGATTCGGCCATTAGCGAAGCTCCGAGCTCCAACTCTGTTGGCGGAACTTTGTACTGATCCGATCCCTGCACCAGAGGTTCTCAACGTAGGAAGATCCCCTCTCTTCGTTCTTCTAGATAGGTTTTTGTTCTTGTGGTGAGCTGATTAGGGATCGAGCAATCGGCGTTGAGGATGAGGGTTTCGAAGCGATCGATCGGCGTGGTGTGGGCATGGGTCCGGCAGCAGCCGCCGAAGATCAAAGCGTTCCTCTCCGTGGTCACCGGGATGGCAGCACTCGCCTTCCTTAGATTCGTAGTTCACGACCACGATAATCTTTTCGTCGCCTCTGAGGCCGTTCACGCCGTCGGAATCTCGGTGCTCATCTACAAGCTCACCAAAGAGAAAACATGTGCCGGTTTGGTGTTCTGGTCCTCCTTAATCTATTCTTCCTGATGCCCTAGGTCTTTAAGATTGTGTTGGATTTGTATGAATGTTGGATTGGGGATTTAGATTTTCCATGCTACCTGATTGATTCATTGTAGCTGAAATTAGAAGAAGCAGAAAGATGTTTTTTAGGGTGATTTACGTACATCCGACTCAAAATTTTATGGTTTGTCAAGTTGAGGGTATATGCACTACATTTTTTAACTTAATTTGTTCTTTAAAGTTGATCAGTATTTGTTCTTCGAGACAAGCTTGCTATTCACTATTTGCAGGGAGTAAATAAATAAGCATTTACAAAAGCAGCCTTCTATTTTCTTAGAGCACTCAGTGAAAAGATATTTTAAACCATGGTTAAACCATCTTTACTTTTCAGCTTTATTTATACCATTATATTTCTCATTAGTTTTCTCACATGTTCTGAACTTTACCTGTTCAATTTGTTTCATCTATTTCCTACTATTATTTCATCAAATTATAGGTGGAAATGAATAGCATAGATTGTATAATATTTACTTATTATATTCCTAAAATTAATTATTTAATATTGAGCAAATTACACTGGCTCAAGAGCAATAGAAATATGCCAGTTTCGATCTTGATTCAAGCTAAGCCGAGCTTTAGCTGGGCTGAATCAGATCTAGATTCAAGCTTGGTTTAACTTGTTGATCTTAGAGGTCAATTTGAGGTAGGTGCAGGTGTTTGTTGTCAACCTTTTTTTTTTTTTGTTAAAGTTGCATACTAGTTTTCTTATAGCTATCACTCTAGGAGATTTTGTTGTATAAAATTAATCTTAAATTATTCGTAAACAAATATATGACAGATGTTTGGTGAGAAAAGCTATAAAAAGCTCGCGAAATGAACACTTAATATGTATACAGATAGATAAATAACTTTTATTTATGAGTCAAATTCTTAGTTTACATGCATCATTGTCTTTGCTCTCTAGGTACACTGATTCCTAAATGCACACCTTAAAAATTTTTTTCTACATACATATGTATCTCAAGCTGAATTCAAGCTCGTTCTTTTATTTACATATTTCTTTAAGGTGGCATTAATTTTTTGATATTCTATTAGTGCGTGGTAATGTGAATCTAGAAATGAACTATATTCTGCTTTTGCTGCCACAAAAATTTTCAACGCCCATGGGCTTGAATTGTTAGAAAATTGATTTCTTAGGGCCTTCATTTTGGAATCATCACTTGAAAACTATAATAATTTTGGAGGATTTACGTACATACAACTTAATGCCGATGTTTTTACATATCTAACACTTAAACTTCAATTTCTACACGCATGCCGCCTTACCTGTGCAAGAAAAGGTGTCTTCCACTTTTTAAAAGTTAAAATGGTGGTATTTTTTATGTGATGTGAAAGGTTTGGGTGATATAAATGGGTGGTATGCATGTTAATGCCCTTATAATAATTTTTATTTTGTGGGTATTGCATCTTCTTGTTTCTATCTGCTTACCTGTCAATTTATTTCCATCACTCTTGATTCGATTTCATGTTTCATGATATGAACTACTGTTTTTTTGCAGGACTATCCCTCAAGTCTCAGGAATTAACAGCTTTGTTCTTATCTGTTAGACTTTACTGCAGTTTTGTTATGGAGTATGATATACACACGTTGCTGGATTCTGCCACTCTTGTAACAACACTGTGGGTTATTTATATGATTCGTTTTAAACTAAAATCAAGCTACATGGAAGATAAGGACAATTTCGCAATATACTATGTGGTAATCTTTTGTTTTTCTCCTGGATGTTTGTTTGGATTTGTCCTGCAATATATGGAAGTGTTAAAAAAATATGGATTAAAGCGATAAAACCGTGTTAAGATGATTTTTTTTAATTTACTTTTTTTGAACAAACCATTTGATGAATTGATTGCATTTCATATGTTTCTCTCTTTTTTTTTTTTACCTGTATATTTTACATATTTTTGTTGAATAGTTTCATGGCTCGTGAATATTATCTGCATCATTTTTTAGTCTGTTTTATGCACCTATATCCTGTCTTAAGCATGTTCTACATTGTTATTGTTGTTGGGTAACAAAACTAATTTTGATGGCATAATGTCAGCCAATTCTATTGTAATTTAGCCCAAAGTGATTGAACCAGTTTCCAAGAAAAGATGGGTCCAATTCAACCAATTTCCACATTGTATCAAATCAATCAATTAGGATTCAAACAATTGTAATATTAAATTGTGTAGGTAGGTTATTCATGAGTGTGGTGAACCTAAATATATTAAATGTAACCTAAATTAGTTAGAATTTTAAACATAAATTCTATTTGAGCTAATCATATATTAATTTGTTGAGGTTCATGGCTACATTTCATGATCTTTACTTTTTCAACTTTTTATCTTTAAAATTTAAGAGGCCTCAACGCAAACAAGTTACACTTGCCTGTGTATATGAAACCTATAGTATTACTCAAGAATTTGAATGCTCCATATAAATCTTATGAATTTATGCCAAAATATGGATGCAAGAAGATGCACAACATTTTTCCTTCTCATATCTCTTTTAGACTCGGGAGATTGGAATTGTGGATAACTTTCTACTTTAACATGGGCTATGAAAGGGTTTTATTACAAATTAAATGGAGATGTAAATGTTTGATGACACAACAAACACAACAAAACTATAGAAGAAATTGGGAATTGAAATAAAAAAAAAAAATCAAAATAACGACTCGTCAAGTTTTAGATGTTGAATTTCTAAAGCATTAGAAATGTTGAGTAGAAGAAAAAATTATTGAGAAAAATTATGGGAACTGTCCATATATGTTATATTTATAAGGAATAAGGGATTGTTTATAGAAATAACCTAACAACTAGAAGTCAAAACTATCAATACTGTTTATCAATTGATGAGAGTAAGAGATAATATTAAGAGAATTGTTGAATTTTATATGAACTGTTGAAACATGATTAAATCCTTGCTATCCCAATCATCATTAATCAAATGACAATGATGGATTGCATTAATTATTTTGGGATGGGAATAACTCTTATATGGAGAGTAAGGGTGGTGGAATCTTTCCATAGGCTAATGGAGAAGCAGTATATTTTTTCTTTATGAGGACTATATAATTTCTTTATGGTAAAAGATATATCGATATTATTAAAAAAATTGCAGCATTTCTAGATGCTACCAATTGTATATGATAGAAGGAAACAATTTCTTATTTACATAAAATTCAACCATAGAAGCAATGATAATAGGCACAATAAGCTTAAAGGTTCTTCAGCTTAGTAATAGACTAGCATCATTAAAAAAAAAACACATACCATTGCTAAACTAAAAAATATGTGCAAACATACAGGATTCTTATGGTTTCAGTAGATAAATTGATGGAGTGCAAATAATGCGCCAAAATAGGCTAACTATATCATAATTATTCATATAAAATTTCCAAATATGGTAATGAGCTTGTTCGACAATATTTCATCTTTTATCATGTATAATAAAAAATATTTACTAAGAATAATTAATTCATGCAAATGCTCATAATAAAATTCAAGAAAATCATATAATGCTTTTTTTGAGCAATTTAATAACTTTAGCTTTTATAATGGATAAATCATAAAAAAGAACGGAGTCAATTGATGACTTATAGGTCACTCGAAATGGGGTGAATTAGATGAATTAAAAATTCATTTACAAGTAAATTGTTCTTATTTAAATTTCAACAAAATGGTTAGGTAGATCTCATCATAAAAAACAAAATAATATGCAAATTAAAGTACACATTTAAAAAAATAAGTGATTAATTTTTATGTGTTTCGATTCAACATAGTTTTAATAGAGAACCGCAAAGGGGTTATCTTTCAGGTCAAACACATTTATAAGCTACCAAAATTCGCTTCCTCTCGGGTCAAATACTAGCCTGTAAAGAAAACATTTCAAATTATGTAGGTTTCTTTAAATGTCACATGTAGTTTTAGTTTTAGTTTCAATTTAAGATTTGAAATTATCAATATAAATTTTATGACATTACCATGTGTAATATTAGCTTGTTATGTGCATTCATATTATATGAAAGAAGTTTTATTATCTTCAAAATTTTTAATATTTTTGTCTTCAAAATTTGAAACCTCATTAGATTCGTGCACAAATGATATAATATTATGAGGACATCAAAAGGTGATATGACATTTTCTTTGACTTTTGTAACAAATAACCTTAATAGTCGATGCACCAAAGGATTGATCATATTTAATGCAATGATTTTTGGAGAATGTGGATATAGAATTTACCGAGATATGGATAACAGCTGATTTGATAGACCTGTTGTAGAATTGATAAACTGCTTGACACCATACTTCTGTTTTAATTTTAGGATGAGGATCATTTACAAAATTATTTATTTATACTTTTTCTTTCTTTTTGCAAAGCACACTTTTAGTTCAATTCTTTAATTTAATTTGAATATTCATTTATATTTGTTTGTCTTGTTTTTATCCAATTAGGAATATTTTTCAAGCTTAGGCGTGATTTGAAAGAGAATCAGTTGGATGAGGTTTAGTTAGGATTGAATTTGGATTCATGTTAGGCAACTAATTTTATGGGGGGATTTAAGGATTTGTTGAAAGATTTGAATAAAATTTGATTTAAATTTAAATTTAGGTTTTTGAGTTGTTTAATGTAAAACTTTAGTAGATAGTTTATGAACTTTAGGAGTTGAGATGGTTGATAATTTGTGTTTCATTTTAATTCTAAAATTTAGTGGATTACAAAGGAAACGAAAACTACAAATTCTCAACATGTTGCTAAATTCTCAAAGCATTAGAGTTGTTAAATCTTCAAAATGGAAAATTAAGGAGCCAAAATATGGGTTATATGAATTTCAGAAGATGTCTCATAAATTAGAACTATTTCATCTATTAAGCATACACGAGATACCTCTCCCTGTATGTCTTCTGTAAGCATCTTTAGGATTTAAGACAAGAACTTCATATCTTGAAGTAATTTTATTATATTTGGGAACTCTAAAGTGACTCCATAATTACTTCTGATAATACTAGTTTGTTTTCTATCATATATTTCTTTATATTTTTTCTTAATGTGCATCATATCAATTTCTATGGTACTCGATCATATGAATTCTTATGATCCATAAAAAATATTTGATGATATTTTCCTTGTTATCTATACTTAATTTTTTTCACACATAAGTTTTTCATTGTAGATCTTCCTTATTGAAAACTAAATTGATTCTTCCAAATTGGCTTAAATCTTCAAGTCTACATTCCAGTCTGAAAATTTGCAAAAATAAGTCCCTAAATTTAAAAAATAAGTAAAGAATAGGGAAACAGAACAGAGAGTTTTTTTTTTGAAAAATTATTTAAAATGTTTCAAACTTATGGGGTTACATGTTGGCCTAGGTGGAAGCTTTGATTTTTGTGGCTTATTTTTTATAGTGAGAATGAATTTAAATACGCCTCAAGTTGTCAAGGCGTAGCAGCCTTTTAGTTTATTTTTGTTGAAAAAGCTCAAGCAGTCTCTTCATTCTCTCAAGCGAGTCAAATAGAAATATGATCAATTATAACATTAATTTATGTGCAAAATGTTACTAAGAATGATTTGAATATTTTTCTAACCAAATATAGCTTAATAAGAACCTAAATTAGTTTGACTCATAACATATTTTAATAGTTGGGTTGATCAGATATTAATTTGTTGAGCTTCATGTCTTCGTGAGTAGGTTTTGAAAAATTGATAATAGAGCCAATCTGAAAGCTTACACAGGCTTGTTTGAACAGCCCAAGGAAGCTTTGCCCATGAGTTGGATGCTATATACCATTTTGATATTTTCATATCCAGCGATTTAGCATTTTTTGTTATTTTTGTGTTTTTTAAATTTATTGTTTCTGATTTACAAATGCTTTTGAAGATTATATTCCACATTTTTTTTACAGCAGCTGGAAAACTCTACTTCTATGATTTAACTCTTTTAATTTCAAACTTTTTAGTTTCATTTTCTTCAATTTGAAACGATATACGTTGTGCTGTTCTGCAAAGATTCGAGCTGTACCCGTTATTTACGGATATTGATTGGAAACGACAAAGAAACCAAATAACGTAAAAAAAAATAACTTTTGACATGGAAAACAGAATGCGAATGATGGGCATTTTTCTTTGTGCCTGACTGATTAATTCTGTTGTCATTGTTGCGTGATTGATGAGATGTCTACATACCTCTATTGAGAGCCTTTACTGTCCCCCTCTCCCTCCATCCCCCGCCCTTTATTTTTAGGCGCATTTACATATACAGACCACACAATTCTTATATTTGCATATCTAACACCTTAATACTGGAACTAGTTCAAAAATCAGCAGAAACAAAATCACTCTATTAAGCAAATGAATCAGGGTTACAGAACGCGGCTCAAAACGGAAATACGACACTACTACAACCTCCTCCGGCTAGGGCTGGAAGGGAAAACCCAAGGACGGTGGTGGCGTCGGCACAGCTGTAAGGAGAAGCCGGAAGGGGAAGAATTTGGGGCTGTTTGATAGGTTGGGGAGGAATTTAGCGGATGGTATGAGGGCTGGAGTGGATCGACAGGATAGGAGGCAGGGAGGGAAGGGGAAGAGGTGCTGGCGGGATGGTCTGGACAGCGGGAAGAGCTGCGGTTAATGGTTCGACTAAGTGCGGGGCAGTGGTTGGATCGGCGTACAGCATGGGCTGCTGCAGGGGGAGAGGTGTCAGGTGGGGTTTTGCTGCTGGATTGGGTCAGACACCAAATTATGCTGCAAGAAAAAGTGGTGGCTGGCCCAGTAGAAGGAGGGGTGGCCGACGACTATGAGAGGGGAAGGAGAAGTGGTAGGAAGGGGAATAGGAGAAGATACAACACTACCTTTGAGCATAGGTGACTGCTTCACTGGCGACTGCTGCCTGAAGGAAGATTGTTGTATGTTTTGTTCCTGTTGTCTTTCCATCTTCAAGGCTAGAGTTTGAAAATCTTCAAGTGATAAATAAGGCTGCAGCTGCACTACGTTGCTAATAGCGGGCTTCAGACCCCCCAGATAACGAGCTATGGTATGCTCCTCTTGCTCAACCAAGTCATACCTCATATGCACCTGTTCAAACTGCTCCTTGAACTCCTCTACTGACAAATCCATCTGCTGTAGGTGGAGCCTCAAAAATATATCCTGGTTGTAATGGAGTGGGGTGTATTTCCTCAGTATTGTTTTCTTCATCTTCTCTTGTCTTGTAATCTTATTGTTGCCTTCCCTTTTTTCTGTTACTGTAAGTTCTCCTACTACAAAGAGTCACTTTTTTTCAACTTGATAGCAGCTAATTTGACCCTCTTATCCTCTAACACATCTTTATACTCGAAGGTCCGTTCAATAAATTGCAACCAATCAATAAAGTTTTCTAGATCCATACCCCCATCAAACCCTTGCAGATCCACTTTGATGCGAAGTTTTTGTGCCCTCCAAAGGATATCTCCTCTTTGAAATTCTCCCTGTGGAAGAGATTCAAATATCCCTCTTCAGGCTTACTCTAATACTAGATTTTGAAACTCTGTGGCTTGTCTTCTACATCCTTGAAATTCTTCCTATGGAAGTGATTCAGATCTTCCTCTATTTTTTCTCTTCAACTCTCTAGATATCGGTCGAGGGTAATATCCCATTGGATCATCTAATCAATTTCCACAAGCCTCTGCTGAAGGTGACAAACCTCTCTCTATATCTCTTCCCGGGTAGGCTCAGACATATATCTTTTTGGTGGCATGATTATGGTTTGGGCTTTGTGGAAGTGGAAAGGATATTTGGTGGTAGGAAAGAAATTTTTTTTGCTTATGGTGGATGCTAGGAAACCCTAATATAGGATTAGGGTTAGGCCATGAATTAGTTAAAAAATAAGTGGAAACAAAAGCACTTTATTAAACAAATGAATTTGGGTTATAGAACGTGATTCAAAACGGATGTACTACACTACTACAACCTCCTCCAGCTAGGGCCAGAAGAGAAGACCCGAGGACGGTGGTTGCGTCGGCGCAGCAGCAAGGGGAAGAGGAAGAGGAAGGATTGGGGGTTGTTTGGTAGATTGGGGAAGGAATTTAGTGGGCAGTTTGGGGGCTGGGGAGTGAAGCGACAGGATAGGAGGTAGGGAAGTTGAGGAGTGCTGGGTGCTGGCAGGATGGTCTAGATAGCAGGATGAGCTGCTGTTAATGATTTGGCTGGTTGTGGAGTAGTGGTTGCATTGGCGGACAGCACGGGCTGCTGCAGGGAGAGAGACATCAGGTGGGGTTTGGCCGCTGGATTGGGTTGGACAGCAAACTATACTGCAGGAAAAAGGGGTGGCTGGCCAACCAGGAGGAGGGGTGGTCGGCGGCTAAGGGAGGGGAAGGAAAAGTGATAGGAAGGGAAATAGGAGAAGAAAAAACACCACCGCTAAGAATGGATGGGAAGTAAAAGTGGTAGGAAGGGAAATAGGAGAAGAAAAAACACCACCGCTTAGCAGGATACAACCGAAGCAACACCTCCCATTGGATACAACCCTAGCAAGGGAAGAGGAGACTCACATGGAATCTGTAAACAATAATAAAACAAAAGCTAGCCCTAATTCCAGAAAGCAGCACTTAGAAAGACTCCAATAGGGAAATAACAGAAAAGGAAGGCTTCAATAGGGAAATAACATAGGAGGGAGGGAGGGAGGGAGGGAGGGAGGGAGGGAGGGGCTTTAGTCCCACCCTGTTGAGATTCTGCTCGATCCAGCAGGGACCTGGATCGGTCCCCAATCAGACTGAGATCAAGTCCCAGGTCTGTTGCGAGTCGGTTCATCCGGTTGGCTTCCCTAGCCCTGCGTCACACCTAAAAATTCATATTTACAAACATACCACTCAAAGCTTTAACATCAGATATTATCTTTTAGAAGCGAAGTACACTTTTTCAATTATAACACCAAGGTGTTAGAAACGTAAATATCAAGCTTTATGTGTTAGATATGCAAATACAAAAATATTGTGTGGTATGTATCTAAATTTCCTTTTTTTAAAATAATTGGATTACAAATATTTCAAAGTGTTGCTGACTGAGTTTTTCGCCTTACAAACATGTAGGTTGTGCCCTGTGCAGTGTTAGCTTTGTTGGTTCACCCAACTACATCACACAATCTTGTTAACAGGATTTTCTGGGCCTTCTGTGTTTATCTTGAAGCTGTTTCTGTGTTGCCACAGCTCCGTTTGATGCAGAACACCAAGGTAAATATGAAATAATATGATTTATATCAATTTGCATTATATGCTTTATATTTTCTGCTGAATGTGTTTATTTGAGCAGATTGTTGAGCCATTTACTGCACACTACGTATTTGCATTAGGAATTGCCAGGTTTTTGAGCTGTGCCCATTGGGTTCTTCAGGTTTGTTTCAGTGCAGCCTTTCCTATCTAATAGAATTGTTTGTCTATTTCTATGTGTCTTCTTGTTATGCTGAACGGTGTAGTTCTGTGCTAGTTATGTTAATTTCAGGTTTTTAGCAGGTTTGTTAAATACAGTGCATTTTGCTTTGGCATATTCACTTTAGCATACTGAATGAATTTGTGGATTGGAGAACTTTAATGGTGGAAGGAAAATGTGGGCACAAAAAATTCGCACCCGGCCTCTCTCGAGATGAATGAGAGAGTTTTATGCTGAGGTTTTTGGTCAATTTTTCAAAAGGTAGATGACATTGTAGATAAAACACTACCTAGGGAATTTGAGGTCCTGTTGCGAGAATTTTCAAGTTTTGGCGTTTGAGTTTTCTCATAGGTGTAAGCCCCTATGATTAATTAGACCTACTGATAACGGAGGAAAACTTTCTATCAGAGCTAGTCATTAGAGTACTAATTACTCAGAATATAATAGTACCAAACTTAGATTTTGAATTATGAAATTTATGATCCCAAGTTTAGAGTTGATTGTGGGGGGAATGATGACGAACCTGATCAAGATATGATGATTATGTTGTTTTAGGTTGTCACGATCCTTGATCATTTTAGTTAGATGAGGTAGTTGATCCAACCTGATGGAATGAATGATATTTGTCAGCAATAATTAGCTGTTTCATCTAAGGGATCTTGTACACTTGAGATAATGTTTTTCTAAGGGGACAAATGGAAGTCAACCTTAACTAAAAAGAGGATTTGTGTTCTTTTAAGTATATCATATGATTTACCACTCAAAGGGGCATAGTTATTGGAAAATATAAGGACTATAAGTATGACCATAATATATTAAAGCGTGATGACTAAACCACTTAGTCGGATAGCTTTGGTCGAAACCACTTCTTTTGTAGAATTGATTGGCCAAATAATCCGAACAAATGAATCAAGCCACATATTTATTGATATATGAGTCAATGTGAACATTATAATATATTTGATTCCATTTTAGCTTATTATGAGCTTAAGTTAACATTGAATTTTTATCATTCTCTCCAAGCAATTGCAGACGGTGAATGAGGATTACTCTTTAGCTTTAACTGATAGCATTTTGCATGAATGTTTTGATATTTCTATTTTAAAATTTTGATTTTATAAACAAACCTATTAAGATGAGATTCACATTTAACACAACCTCCATCAGGGATAAAAGCTGTCATGTCATTCAAATTCATAATTCAAGGACTGATTTTGGTTTTTTTTTACTTGAAAGCTTGGTTTTATGAGTGGACCCCTCCGGTTGTTACTTGCATTCAACACGACCATCATCGGAGATTTGAATAGATTTGAATCTTATTGAGTTTTTGTCGCTTATAGAGAGTTGGGTTCATAAAGCTAAATTCATTTGTAATATTGTAGAACCTATCAATCTACCTCATTTGTAGAGAATCGGGTTCATGATTAACATTTAATTTGCATTCATGTTTTGATTATTCTGAAAGTCAATGAGAGGCTATATTCAAGCTCATCAAACAAATTGTCATGTTCCCAGCTATTCGGTTATTTGTACTTCTCATCTCATTCAGTGTAAAATGTACAAATGTTTAAGTATTCATCCACAATTCTCATTCACTGCTAATTAGATGATTTTAAAGTTTTCAATTTTGTTTAAATTTTATAATTTGTTTCTTTCATTTTAATCATTTTTGTGCTCCTATTCTTCGTAATTCTATCTAAACCAAATTTCAACTCTCATTCAGTGCCATCCCCTTTTAAGGGGCTGTTCACGAGTAATATAAACTTTCGCTTCCGTTCATGATCGGTAGTTTGCAACACTTGGTTGTTTGTCTTTTAAACTACCTGCCTAGAAAGCGTGTATGGATCTTCGTGTACCTGTGAGAGAAATACTGGATTTCCCTGCCATTGTGGAATAACATGAACGAGTATTTGATAGTTGTAGTTTTATGTGTGATGTTGGAATAACGTGCACAAATACGTATGTTCGGGCAAATTTTTTTGTATTGTTGAAACAACACACAGGTATTTTTGCACTTAAGTATTGCACTTGTGTGACGCGAGGCCGCAAGTTTGGTTCGAGGCAAAGGCAAATACACTTTTTTTTTAATTTTATTATTCTCTCTATTTAGAGAGAGAGGGAGAGAGAATGTGAGGTGAAAGGGAGTTTGGATTTTACTTTGTTTACACGTGGAGAAATAGAGGGGCAGGTTGTTAGTGGGTTCGACGGCTGCAGTGAGGTAGGCTCGGAGAGCTACATTAGGTGTGGATACTTGGGGTTGGCAAGCTCGAGAGAGGAAGTAGGGAAATAACCGGGTAGACTTGGATGGAGACAGAGGAGATGAGGAGCTTGTATTTACATAAATACCACTCAATTCCAATGTATTTACATATCTAAACACCTACAATTCAATTTTTCCATACATACCACCTTACCCATGCATGAAAATATGTATTTTCACTTTTAAAATGATGGTATTTTTCATGTGATGCAAAAAAAATGGGTGGTATAAATTTAAATAGCAAGGTGTAGGGATGTTGCGAGCCATGCGTGAAGGTTAAGAAGAGTGAGAGTTGTTTGATGCGGTGGAATGTGATTAGTTAGGAAGAGTGAGAGTTTGATGCGGTGGAATGGAATGTACCACTCAATTCCTATGTATTTACATATTTAACTCCTAAATTTTAATTTTTACATACATGCCACCCCCCTTATGCGTGAAAAGGTGTATTTAAGTTTTTGAAAGTTAAAATGATGGTATTTTTGATACCTTGTAAAAAAATTAGGTGGTATAAATGTAAAAAGTAAAGTTTAGGTGTTAGATATGTAAATACAAATGGATTGAGTGGTATCGATGTAAATACCCCTTTTATTGTTGTGAGGATAGTTTAGATGGGTGCTGTAGAGCAGTTAATAGGCTGAGGAGATGACGAAGAGAGCCCACAGGGGCAGTGTTGAGCTTAGAAGACTGGATTAGGAATTTTCTTAATGAAAGCTGAGCCAGTTGGTGAAACAGGCGTAGATTCTTAGGAGTGATTTAGTAACGGTGGCAGAGGCAGTAAAAAACCTATAGGCTATGGTTAGAGTAGGTGTGTCAAAAATTGATCCGATATGTCAACTCGACCCAAACTTTACTTGAAAAATACTAGTTTGGGTAGACCCAACAAATTTTTGGGTTGGGTTCGGTTTATGAATTCTAAACCGTTTAATTTTTTGGAGTCAGATACGGGTTGACAAACCAACTTGAAATTGACTCAAAACTGAATCGATGAGCTGAAATTTACTCAAAATCAACCCACCAACTTGAATTTACTCATGATTGACCTAAGTTTGACCCAAAATTGACTCAAATAGTTGCTACATCTTATGTTAAATATATGGCACAGGTCGGGTTCGTGTCGGTTGGTTGAAAGCGGGTTGGGCATGTTGGACATTTTGACCCATATAATATTTGGGTTAGGTTCGGGTCAAGTAATTTAGTTTGGTCAATTGCGGGTCAGCCTTGAACCCGACCCATAAATCCGATTTGACACCCCTAAGTTAGAGTTTCTACTAACAAGAAGCAGCTGTACTTAGTCAATTTTGCCAAGAATTACATGCCATGTCACAACTAAATTGAGCTCTCTATCCTTAACATGGCAATCGATACAATTGTTACCGCACAATTGAATGGATGGCCGTGTTATTGAGTGTGGAGGTGTTGTGGGTCTATCATAGGATTTGGTTGGGGTGGACGAGAAACCACTTGAAGTCATGGACTGCGGTGAACGAGTGATGTTTAATGGACTACAAAATCCGGAATGTAGGTTCGAAAATCCCGTGCAATGATGAAGGATATCGGATTCATGCATCTCAACAATGCCCAAACGATCAGAATTCATTTTCATCTTGAACATTCAGAAGAGTTATTTAAAATCTTAAAAAAAAGAAAAAATACAAGAATGGGAACTTCGTTCATTCACTCTCATGACTTTCTCTATATGGGATTATTATATATGGGGGCTATAGGGAAAAGAGAAATTTCTAAGTTTATCTTCTGGAAAAATGAGAACCATTTAATAAAGTTGACTCAAATTTTAATTTTGGTACTGCATAGTTTCAACAATAGAAAGGAAGTTGAATTTATTTAATTCAAATGAATTGGACACTTTCACTTTCATGTTTGTGAATGGACTCAAGACCAAATAAATTCGATAATGTGTTTTTTTTTTAAATACTTTATGAACGTTACCTTTGATGGCTCGTCCTCGAGCTCAAGATGGTGTTTGACTGACTCATTGTTTTCCCATCAATTGAAACTTGTTTCATGGACACTTCGCAGATATATTTTTTGGTAAAAGTTGTGAGAACTAAAAGGTTTATCTGGTGGGTTCATTGGGTGGGTCCAATTTATGGGCTGTTTGGTTGGATGCATTAGAAGTGTGCAATATTCTGTATTTTATTTTTTTGGCATTTTTTTTACTTTCTTTTTTGTTAGGTTGGAAACAAAGGATTTATGAAGTAAAAAAAAAATGATGGATTTGAAATATCTTTTCCTACATCAAAATAGTCAATTTAGTGTTTACATGGGTCTGCTTTAGTCCCGGAGTCTATAAAAATGTCAAATTAGTCTCCAGGTTTTTAAAATTGGAGTTGAAATAGTCATTCTTGAAGACTATTTTAGCCCATATTAAATGAATTTGGGGATTAAATTTATACTTTTATTGACTCTAGGACTAGGACAAAATGACCCCCCCTGCAACGAATCAATGTACTATTCTGACACTTTTCTCATGTAAAAATCGACAAAATCTACGGATTGCCAAGTCGCACCGCCATCATCCGTTTACTTGTTACCTATCAATTTCATGCCGATCACGCCCTTCCCTGTCCCCCCTAACCCGCAATGCCTTCCCCATCTTTATGCATGTCACACGTCCTCTCTCTCTCTCACTTTTGTCGCCTCTCTATCCTCATATCCATCCACCCTCTCACGACATCTCCCTTGCTGACCTTGTGTGAGTCGTCGAGAAAATACAGACGAGAAAAAGAGTTTTTTTAAATGCATCCCATTAAAAAGACAACAATTTCATTGCATTTGATTTACATCCAATCAAACAACTCCCTACATTTTTTTTTAATACATGCATTCTAATTACTCTCTCTTTCTAATATGCATATATCTAAATGTGCATTGACATACATACCAATCAATCCCCATGTATTTCATATCTGACATCCAAACTTTAGTTTCTTTTTTTTATATTTGTACCACTCAAATCTTCAGTATCACATCAAAAATACCTCTATATTCTAACTCCTAAAATGTAAAAATTAAAGTATAGTTGATATGTAAATACATAGGATTTTAGTCGTAATGTATGTAAATCTTCCATTTTATGTGGTGTTATCATTGAAACTGCTGCACCTGCTGCAGGTATTGGACACACGGGGAAGATTGCTGACTGCTCTTGGATACGGCTTGTGGCCATCAATGGTTCTCCTCTCTGAAATAGTCCAAACATTCATCCTTGCTGATTTCTGTTATTATTATGTGAAGAGGTAAAATCCATTTTAAATTATAATCATACAATGAAATCATTTCTTTTTTTTATATATATATTTTTTAATTAAAAAAAATATTTTTTTTTTAATTTTTCAGTGTATTCGGTGGGCAGCTTGTTCTGCGTCTTCCTTCAGGTGTTGTGTGAGATATATTATTATTATTATTATTATTATTATTAGAATGTTTTATTTTGGTAAATTGATGCATATTTGGACAATTTTTTTAATGTAGAAACTAGAAATAGAGGCTAATTCAATTGTTGTTGATCAGAATGAGATTTACTTTAAAAGAAATTCTACTGCTTTTTTATGAGAGCTTTGGATTTCTTAGAGTCTTTTCGGGGCCATTTTTGTTATATATTTTATTCTATTTTGTGCATCTTTATATCCAACACCTAAATTCTAAATGCTTATTTATGTTGAAGTTAAACGTGTTTAGTTATGTGGCTATGTAAGAAATGAGTGGTATGTATGTAAATCTTTTTATCAATTGGGGTGTTTTTGAATTTTTTTTATTTTATTATATGGAGATTTAATTTTAGAATGAACAAGTTAATTATGGCAAATTTGTATTCGTCGTCTTTGATGATTTATTATTAAGTGGAACACCTCAATTTGAGTTTTTGATGCGATGTGAAAGATTTGGGGGGTGAAAATGTAAAAAAGTAAGATTTATAGGTTAGATATGTAAATATATGAAAATCAGGTGGTATGTGTGTAAATGCTCTTTCATTATGTAATTGCCATTCGTGTGAAAATGTAGGCAACTTAAAATAATCTCAAAATCTATATTACCTCAAATATAATGAATTAAGGAAATGAGAAAATATGACTGAATTTGTCATAAATTATAATAGTTAGTGTTTATGAGCGTGGAAAGGGCAAAACTATGCATCAAAATTGTGAAAATTAAATTGAAAATTGAAAATTTAAAAAGTGGTTTAATATTGAATGATTCAATTATGATCAAACTAGATATTAGATTGCTTGATATAATAAATATTAAAATTATTTTAATCATATATATAGATTAGCCCCCATCATAGACAATGCAGCTGCCTGCTAACTTACCACAATAGATTCACACATATATATATATGTGAATCTATCGTGGTAAGTTAGCAGGCAGCTGCATTGTCTATGGTGGGGGATAATCTATCGTGGTAAGTTAGCAGGCAGTTGCATTGTCTGTGGTGGAGGCTAGCATATATGAGGAATAGTATTTCCAAATATCTCTCTCTCGCTCTCCCCCCCTCTCTCTCTATATATATAAAGGCATCTAGTGTGAAAGACCTGGTTAATTGGTGCGGCCTCTGACATAAATCCCTTGGGTTGGGCTCTTCAAATCAGAATCAAGCACACCGGGTTTTCAACCCATATGGGGGAAT
>NEWO01000010.1:1798531-1826593 GCA_003013225.1 Phalaenopsis aphrodite | reverse complement strand
ATATAATAAATATTAAAATTATTTTAATCATATATATATATATATATATATATATATATATATATATATATATATATATATATATCTAGGGTGGTAATTTAGCAGGTGGCTGTGTTGTCTCTGGTTAGAATTGGGGGGTGGGGCGCTAGCATATATGGGGGAATGGTATTTCCAATATCACCTTCTCTCTCTCTCTATAAAGGCATCTAGTGTGAAAGACCTGACTAATTGATGCGGCCTCTGACATAAATCCCTTGGGTCGGGGGTTTAAATCCCGTGATGCGGGCTCTTCGAATCAGAATCAAGCACACCAGATTTTCAAAAAATATGGGGAATCAATAATTGGTGCCCGCTGGACCAAATAATATCGATTTCATATATATATATATATATATATATATATATAGGGGCATCTACATACACACCACCAAATTCCTATGTATTCATATATCTAACACCTAACCTTTATTTTTTATATTTATACCACCCAAAACTTTCATATATCACATTAAAATTAACACTATTATACTTTTGAAAGTGAAATACATATTTTCAGACATAGATAAGATATAAGTGGAATGTATGATAATTCTTCCATTATATATTAAATCAAATATGATCAAATTTAACTTGGGAAAATGAGCACAGAATATTTATTCATGAAAATCGCCTACAGAAGTCGATCAAATAAATATATACAGAAATTAAGTTACACTATGAATTATCCAATTTATTGACATGTAAAATGAAATGCATGCAAATTTTAATTTACAGAAAAAAAAACTCTGCACGCCCATCAAAACCTAAAAATTATCATCCAAATCTGGAAGAAACAGAAGTAAAATCTTACCTTTGTTGGTCATCTCTGAGCACTAATAGTTCCTGTAATTAAATCCAAACTGTTCTCATTCCAGCATCCAGACCTGTAACGAAATCCCAAATAGAACGGATTAACAAAATCATTAAAGGCTTAATTAAGAAATTTATTGAGATATTAAATCATTAATAGTAATCTCTAACCTTAATTTTTCCATCCGAAGAGCCTGAAAAGGCCATCTCTCCTTCAGAATCTGAAGCTATAGATGTAACCTTAGTATTTCCTGTAGTTCCTACTCTGAGATAGCTAACTCTTATCAGTCTTTCCTTAGTCCAAACTTCAATGAATCCATTTTTAGTGCCGGTGAAAACAAAATCATCATTTACAGATATACTGTAGATGTCTGAATTTGTCATAAATGACCCTATGATGGTTTTTGTTGCCAAAGAGAATGCCTGGAATGCAGATGCGTAATAGTTAGAAGGAAGATTTACATGCATAGTATTCATTCTTTATGTATTTACACATCTAACGACTAAATTTCAATTTTTACATATATGCCATCTCATCTATACATGAAAAAGGTGTATTTTTGTTTTAAAAAGTTAGAATAATGGTACTTTTTATTTGATATGAAAGATTTGGGCGTTATAAATGTAAAAAAAGTAAAGTTTAGGTGTTGGATATGCAAAGATATAAGAATTGGGCGGTATGTATGTAAATGCCCCGAGAAGTGAGTTGAAATAAAAGCTTCATTATAGAAATATGCTAAAGATTATATGATTTATATATTCCTATATTATTAATTTTCCGCACTATTCTGGCTGATGAACGATGGTTTCAATGTCATTTTTACGTGACATAAAATATCTCTTCTTTGTATCACTGCTGGTTGCTCCAATACTTTTTATTTCGCATTTTGCATGCAACAACTTTACCTCGAAAAAGAAAATGTTCTTCGTAAATTTAGAATTTGTTTGGGGCAACTTCAGCTTATTATGAATATGATTGTAAAGTTGTGGTGGAGAAAATATTTTTTTAAGAAGATAGGGATATTATAACTATATATATATATATATATATATATATATATATATATAAAGTCAAACAAAAGCTTTCTTATGACCACCACACACTAGCTGATTTAGTTGTAAAAAGCAATTTCCCAAATGCCATTTTTATGTTGCATCTATTAAATTTATAACTCTCTACAATCAAATCATACGGAAATATGTGGGTGCGCGACGACTGGACATATGCATCAATGAGTAAGCCTCTATAAAATTTGTGTGTTTTGTGCATTTATCTTCTTTTCTATCTTATATTCTTTATAATGTCTCTATGTTTGATTTTGTTATTGTCTATTTCCCAACACCTTTACAAGAACTCAAATATCATTGGCATCATACCACTTCAATTGGTTCCTGACAGGAAAAAATGCTGAAACTTTTTCTCTTCTGCAATGGTGAGAATAAACAAGATAGAAAGCAAATTGCAGAAAGAAATTTTATTTGGTCACAAAGAACCAAACTATTGTCACAGAAATTCTCATTTGTTTGCTCTTTTTCCCTAGCCATTGGAGCATGGACGGCTACACTTTTTTAAGAAAAAAATAAAATTTTAGTCCATTTTTTATCTCAACGACAGCTGCATTCATTTAAGGTTATCTAATAGAAGCATGTGTGAGTGTATAATGCAGTATAAATGGTGACACTATACACTTCAGGGAGATAAAACTGAAGATGCAGTAGACTACACTCATCAAATCCATTGAAAGAAAAATAAAAGAACAGTAACATGCATATTGGAACATGGGAGGAATCAAACTCACCTTCCCGGCCATTCCGTCGACAGAAGTCCCGCCGGCAAAGAGAATACCATCCTGAATGCAGAGAGCATGAATGGTTTGTTTGCCCAACAATTTCCTCGTCCCTGAATAAAATGTATTTGAAGTACCCCTCTTCAGATCTACTTCCTGCATAACAGTCCAACAAGTCATCAAACATTAGATGTCTAGATTTGCAAAAATCACATTAGTTGTATTTTTCTCAAGATAAATTCTTGCAAAGAGACCTGGATGCTGTAGCCAGTGCAGCCACAATATAAAGTTTCGTTAGTCATGGCGACGCATTTCACATTTTTGTTGACGTTGACTTGCTTTGGAATGCCAATCCCGTTGAAGATCTGATATAAGTGTAAGACAGATTTTGACGGCCATAGTTGCCGATAATAATTACAAGGCAAAAGAAAGAAAAAAGTGATTGTCCCTGACTCTTTTAGGGGTGGCCTATTTTAGTCCCAAAGTCTATAAAAGTTTCAATTTAGTCCACAAATTCTAAACTCTTTAAATGAGAGCTAAAATAATCCTATCTAGAATGTAACAAGCAACAAGACAATACTAGCACTAGGGTTGAAACTGGGGTGCCCGTGGGTGCCTGCTAGGGGTTTGGACCGCCGTAGAGGCAGCAAAAGTGGTGGTTAGCGGCTGAATGATGGGGTGGCAGCAGTAAAAAAGAGGTTAGAAACTACAGGAATATCAGGACAGCTTACTATCTTGGGTGACGGCAGTAAAGACTTCAAAGCAGGAGTGGGAGTGTCAGGAACAATAAGGGGTTAGCTGTCCCGGGGCCCTGGACGGTGGGAAAATAGCAGTCGGACAAGTGTCTGGGGACGGCAGCAGTATGGGGGGGGGGGGGGGGAGGATGGCTGGTAGGCTGGAAACTGCAGAAAAACAACAGCTCCTTTCTGTTATGGGCAGCAGCCTCAAGGGAGGATGACGGGAATCGATGTGGGAAGGATGGGGAAGGATGGAGGAAAGATAATCACCAACTCGAGAGCGAGATATTACAAGAGCACCACTCGAAACCTTACATACAGCCCTAGAAATGAAAAGAGAGATGCTAGTGGCCCTCCCAAAACAAACACAAGAAAGAATGAATCATAAACCAATAGGAAAAAATACATAGATCCCCATATAAATAATAGTGGGACTCCTTTTGAAGGGAGGCGGTACTCCTTGAGTTCGAGGACCAATCGACCATTGCAATGCCTGGACTGGTTCGGTCCAGGTCCGGGACAAAGGTGTAGCCTCATCTATAGATGCCCCGCATCATTATTTCAACCCATATTGAAAAATATTAAGGACTAATTTAGCAATTTTATAGACACTTGGGACTAAAATGATTCATTTTAATAATCAAAGTACAATTTTAACACTTTAATCCAAAAGAAAGCACTGACCCTTGCACTTGTTCCTTGTGTTGAGAAACACAAAGTACCGGCATTAGCAGTTAAGCAGTGCACAGGATCTTTCATGTCATAAACCTGAAGGCTATGAATTTCTGGTTCAGTTGTCCAGACCTATAAAATGAAAAAAATATTAGAAACAAAATGCTCCAGATTATTGATACGAGTAATTTGGTGGTACCAATAGTCCTAAACCAAATGAAGATTGGATCGAACGTGGATTGCATTGAGAACTAGAAATCACAACTTCTTCAAACCAAATTATTTATTTATTTATTTTATTTGATACAATCGGCTCATTTTTCATGTCAATATGAATAAGTTCCTACAATTTTCTCATCATAGGAGATAAAGACTAACATCCTCGAAAGTAAAGTTAACAAATGGATGCGTGGGAATGATATTTGCAAAACTAAGTGATTTTAAGAAAAGCAAGCAAAATTAAACTGAAACATCCAAAGTAGTATGGATAACTACAATTGGTAGCAATACTTCTTTCCCAAGTCAAGTATATTTATAGTGGGACAACAAAGCTTCTGTCAGGTCCTCTGAAATATACATTTCAGATCCCTCAGAATTTGATCAAGAAGTCTTCATGAAAATCAAGTTTTTGGAGCTGTGCTATTGCAAACAGCTAGGAGCCAATTCAATGAGAGTTTATGATATTTTGGTTATACAATTCCATCAACACCGGACCTCTCTAAATCTTGGAAATACTTGATTCACAACTAAAATATTGTAAAATTTTAAAAACTTAACTAATTTCAAAATTAAACGAAAATCAAGCTGTGATTTGTGTCCCTTATGCAGGCTTGTGTAAGGATATTTAAGCATAGAATATTATTATATTCCTTCTTAAGTACAGCAGCTACAGTTCCAAAGTAACAGGATCATTTACATACAGTTCCAAAGTAGCAGTAACAGGCTTGTGGATTCAGGTTATACCTACAAAGTCGGCACCTGTATATATTGAATATTTCCCAAAGGCACGAGCCAGAAAGTAACAGGAAAAATCCTGAGAAGCGGGCAGATTATTGATCAGCCTCCCCTTCCATCAACCAATCGAGATGAAGAGCATTAAAATATTGGGGCATTTACATACATAACATACAATTTTTTATGTACTTACATATCTAACACCTAAACATTCATATTTACACACACACACACCCCACTCCAATCTCTAACATCATATCAAAAATACCGCCATATCATTTTAAAAGTGAAATACTCATTTTCATACATAGGTATATGACACTAAGGTGCTATATATGTAAATATCAAACTTGGATGATAGATATGTATTAGATTATAAATGCTATCCCTACGTTATTATTACTTATTATTTGATTTTATTTCTTGATTATGTATTTTATGCTTCATTTTGTTTTATTTTCTTTCTTAGTTATTTTATTTTATTTTTATTAGTATCCATTATTATGACTATTATAATTGAGTTTAAATACCCCTTTGTTGAGAAAGTAGGGCGAAAAAAAATAAGTATCGACACAAGTCCAGAAGAACACACAGAGACTTACGAGGTTCGGCAAAAATGTCTACATTCTCGGGAGCAGAGCGACGACTTCCTTTTCAATATGCAGAAAAGAGTACATAATACAATATTCAGAATCTCAAAAACTCAGAGATTCTCCAAGGGTTACAGACAAGACATATATATAACTCTATAGTACAATATGTAATTACTTAAATTATCCTTATATCAAACTGCGGGGTGTTGCCCCCGCACCCCAACCCACATAATAAAACTCCCTCGATTGGACAGATCCTACCACTCCATTCCGCTCGTGGGCTCTGCTCCACTCCAGCATCTGTCCCATTTATGGTATATGAGTCATACCTAGCAAATCTCCACATTTGCGAATATCTAGCCCCTTAGAAGAAATACATATACCCAACAAATCTCCACTTTGGCGAATATACAGCCCCTTAGGAGAAATACATATGTCTAACAAATCTCCACCTTGACGAATATTCTGCCCCTTATGAGAAAATACACCATGAAGTTTCTTCTGCACCAATGTGGGTTGGGACACAAATTTTTATAAGTAATCCCTTAATTAAGATTCTCTTAATTAAGTTTCTCAGAAAAAAGATTTTCCCTTAATTAAATTTTCCTTAATTAAACTTTCCAAAAAACATTTTCCTTAAACTTCCAAGAAAAGCTCCGCCTCCGCTTTTCAGAAAAGCTTCTTTTTCCTTCCAGAAAAGCTCCGTTTTCCTTCTCAGAAAAGCTCTGTTTCTGCTTTCTTTCCAGAAAAGCTCCGCCTCCACTTTACTTCGAGAAAACAATCTTTCCTTTCCCAAGTGGCAGCAGATTTCCTTTTATTGCCTTTCCTGAGTCCTGGAATATCTCTGGAATATCTCCGGAATATCTCTGTGCTAAATTTCCTTTTCTGCGTGAATTTCCTTTTCTTTCTCCGCAGCATTCAACAAAGAAATCAAATCGGAAGCCTTCCCTTCCAATTTTCGCCTCCAATTCCTTCTATTTCCTACGCCTCAAACCAAGGAAATTTGGGCCAGCAAAGGAAATCTCCTGGGAAGGAAGCAAATCGGAAGATTCCCCAATTTCACCTCAGCTTCAGAAGGAAATATTTCCTTTCTCGCTGATCCGCTGATTCCAGCCTCCGCAAGCTCGACTGCCTCCCGCGCCGAGTGCCGTGAGCACCTCACCCAGGCCGAATCCCTTCCGCTGACGTCGCTTCCTGGTTTCAAACCTCCTGTCGGGCGAATGAAGCCCGCGTGAAGCTTTGCCTACTCTCCCGTGAGTGATTCCGAACCGCTCCTCTGGGAACTCTGACAACTCGCAAACCTGGCCTGCCGTGAACTTACCTCGGCCGAATTCACCAAAGTCAGAAAAACTCTGAATCCTCCTCTGTCTTTCCTCTACTCAACCGTCCGAAGCCCCCTTCGTGGTTCCATCAATCACGGAAGAACGAAATCCGCACCTTCGCTTTCCTTCGAACAAAATCTTCTTTGTTCCTGCACCACTGGAATTTTTTTTCCCTACTGCCCTAGGACCTCGCTCTGATGCCACTTATTGAGAAATTAGAGCGAAGAAAAATAAGAATCGACACAAATCCAGAAAAACACACAGAAATTTACGAGGTTCGGCAAAGATGCCTATATCTTCGGGAGCAGAGCGACGATTTCCTTTTCAATATTCAGAAAAAAGTACATAATAAAAAATTCAGAATCTCAGAGACTCAGAGAGTCTCCAAGGGTTACAAACAAGACATATATATAACCTTATATTACAATATGTAATTACTTAAATTACCCATGTACCAAACAGCGGAGTGTTGCCCCTGCACCCTACTCGTGGGCTCCGCGCCGTTCCAACATCTGTCTCATTTATGGTATATGAGTCATATCTAACACCCTCCTATCAATTAAATTATGATGGTCTATTCCAAATCTTAACATGGTACTAGAGTCTAACCCTAAATCCAGCAGCCCCCAGCTTGCTTTGTCGGTTCCTACAGCCGCCTCTTTTCCTAGCAGCTGACATCCTTGCACGATCAAACCGCCAGCCTCCTTCTCTGCAACACAGTTGGCCTCCCTGCAGGTTCAAGCAGTCAGCCTCCCAGCGTGGTATCCCCAGCTACTTCTGCCACTTAAGAGCAGATCTGCAGGAAGAGTTTTTGTCGTTGATTTGCTTCTGCCACAAATCTACAAAGAGCTTCAGCTCGCTGATTTGCTTGTCGCTGATATGCAGAAAGAGCTTCTACCTGCTCATTTACTTTTGTCGCTGATCTACAAGAAAGGTTCCTACTACTTGCAATTTCCTCTATCACTGATCTGCAGGAAGGGTTCCTGCTACCTGCAATTCGTCTTAGTATATTTGATTCTCATGATTCTACCAAAATTTAACAATGGTTCACAACAACATATCATTTGCCTTTGTCAAAATTATGATTGATTCTTTCAATGAATCACCCTCGGAGAAGTTGTTGATTTCACCGGAGGATTGACTTCAAACCTTACTTCAGTGCAGATCGGGGGAGCGGATACCAACATAAATTTCTTGATCACAACTCATAAGTTGAACGACAAAAACTTCCTCCAATGGTCCCAAGCAGTCTCTTTGTTCATCAAAGAACATGGGAAGTTTGGTCACCTCACAAATATGATTTGTGAGCCTCCAAAGACCGAACCGACATACAGAGCTTGGGAATGGAGAACTCTATATTCATGTCATGACTGATCAACTCCATGGAAACATCAATTGCTCGTTCGTACTCCTCCCCTAAGCTACTGCTCTCTGGATGGATCTATGATACATATTCAGATGTAGGATATTCCAGTCAACTCTATGAAGCATCTAAAAAGATTTGGGAGGCAAAACATGGGTCAAAAACTGTGAACCAGTACTATAATGACCTTATTGCATTATGGATGAAATGCAACTATACTACTACTACACGTGGGATTCTCCGACAGACTTATCCTTCTTCCAGAAGATCGTAGAAAATGATTGTATGTTCTAATCCTTGCTGGCCTTAACAAATACCTTGATGAAGTTTGGGGCCATATTCTTGGTCGGGATCCTTTTCCTTCCGCTCGTGCTGCATTCACTAAGATTCGTCGAGAAGAAAGCAGGAGACTTGTCATGCTTGATGATTCTAGCCCTTCAGCTGAATCGTCTACTTTGGTCTCAAATAGTGCTCAGCCTTCGTCTATGCACCTCGAATTGGTCACTCCACTTGTGATTACTATCACAAGCCCAACCACACTCGGGACAAGTGTTACAAACTTCATGGAAAGTCGACTTACAAACCCTTGGCCAAAATTTCTAATGCCAAGGGACTCACGATGATTAAACCAGGCATGACTCAACAAAATCTTGCTTATAACATCCCAGAATCCTCCAACTTCCTAAAAAAACAGATAGAACAATTGATCAGACTTCTTGGAGCCAATCAAGTCTCTGTGGATCCATCGACCTCCCATGTCCGACAAGGTACTCTTTGTATAACTCTCATAGTTTATTCTTCCTCTAGTCCATGGATTATCGATTTAGGTGCCACGGATCATATGACTGGCTGCACGCAAGCTTTCTCGAAGTACTACCCTTACTCTGGAAAAAATACCGTCAGAATTGTTGATGGATCTTGCAACTACATTGCTGGTAAAGATTTGATCGTACTAACAATCAATATAACACTAGGGACCTTCTTGCACTCCCAGCTACACCAATAAACAATGATTCTTGAACTTATTTGATAAACACACTCAAATGACATGGGCCTGCATTTCAAAAGACAAATCGGAAGTCGTTGTGACTTTCCATAATTTCTATACCTTTGTCTTAACCAAATTCAAAATTTCAATTCAAGTCCTTAGGACCAGCAATGACCATGAGTTTTTTAACTCTATTTTGAGTGATTTCTTAGTAAGTAAAAACATCCTCCACCATAGTTCTTGCACGGACACTCCTCAACAAAATGGTTTAGCCGGGAATAAAAATCGTTACATCGTCGTTGTTGCTTGTTTCATTATGTTCCAATCCAATGTCCCAAAATATTTTTGAAACGTTGCATTCTAACTGCCACTTATCTCATAAATAGTCCCTTATAAAATTCACAACTTCCAAACCCCTTAGCTGTCCTGGTGTCATGCTCCTTGCAACCGGTTCTTCTACTCTTTAGATCCCAAATGTTTTGATGCACCGCCTTTGTTCGGAATATTGCCCCTACTAGGAGTAAAATTGATCCCAGATCCATAAAATGTATCTTCCTAGGTTATTTCACAACTCAAAAGGGGTATCGATGACTTGATACGATCACAAACAAAATTTATGTGAGTGTTGATTCCTCCTTTAAAAATGTTCCCTATTTCTCTAGCTATGTATCTAGTGAGGGGGAGCTTGAGTTTCCCGAAACTGTCCCTTATCCTACTCATATGGATAGTGCCCTCATTGTTCCCATCAATGAGGAGTCCCCTGTCTCATTGAGTGCACCATCTCCTCCTATTATCCGTGTTTATACTCGACACACCAGTCCCAATGCTCCAACTCAGGAGCTCGCTACCTCATCACAGGATCTTGACTACACTCTAGGCGACATCCTCAACACAACCCCTCCTCCGAATGAAAAGGTGTGTTCTCCGAGCAAGGTACGCAATCAAACACACTCTCTCTATTTTATAGCAAAATATGTGTCTTTCCACAGTTTATTACCGACCTACAGAGCATTTGCTACTGCCCCGACGAACCATCGGAACCCTGCTACCATTGAGGTTGCTCTTGCTGATCCAACCCTAAAAATGGCATTAATGAAAGAGATGAATGCCCTTTAGCGGAACCATATGTGGGATGTCGTGGACCTTCCTCGGGGTAAGAAAACTGTAGGGTGTCGATGAATTTTTAACACCAAGTTCAACTCTGACGGGCCCTTTGAACGTAACAAAGCAAGATTGGCCGTCAAAGACTACTCACAAACCTAAGGAGTTGACTATGAAGATAGATTTGCTCTAGTGATTAAGTTAAACACTATTTGGGTCCTGTTGTCACTTGCACTAAATATGGATTGACCTTTATTCCAACTAAATGTCAATAATATATTCTTGAATGGTAAGCTGACAGAAGAGGTGTACATGTCTCTTTCTCTGGGTTTTGATTCTAGTGCCTTCAGAGGACAAGTGTGTGGGCTAAAAAAGTTCATTTATGGGCTAAAGCAGTCCCCAAGAGCTTGGTTCGACAAGTTCAAAACAGTGGTCGTCGACCATGGTTTTACTCAAGCTTAATTGAAACACACCCTCTTCTTCTGACAATCCTCCAATGGCCAGATAGCTATCCTTATTGCTTATGTTGACGATATTGCTCTTACAGGCAACAATCCCCCATCATTGAGTTCTTAAAAGACATTATTGTTCCATCCTTCGAGATGAGAATTTGAGATCTCTACGGTATTTCTTAGGCATGGAAGTGGCTCAGTCCTCTCAGAGGATTTGTCTGTCTCAGCGCAAATATGTGATTGATCTCCCGACTGAAAACAACATTCTTCTGTGCAAACTGTTGCTAATCTTATGAATCCTAATGAAAAATTATCTGACATTCCTTTCAACAAAATTCATGACCACCGTCTTGTGAGAAAACTCATCTACCTAGTTCATATTTGTCCTAACATATGCCACGAAGTTGGAATAGTGAGTCAATTCATGCATGACCCCTATGAGCATCACCTCCAAGCTATCCACCAGATTCTTCACTACTTAAAAGTGCACCAGACTCAGGTTTGTTATTGTCCAACTACATCTTTCGGTCTATTGTTGTTTATACAGATGCTGATTGGGTCAGATTAGTTCATGATCGACGTTCCACCTATGGGTATTGCTCATTTGTATGTGACAATCTTTTCACGTGAAAAAGTAAAGAAAAGTCTCTGGTTTCTCGAAGCAGTGCTGAAGCTAAATTTCGATCTATGTCCTTACGAACTTGTGAAACTCTCTAGCTACGCATCATGCTCCGCGAATTCCATATGTCAATCTCTGTCCTGCTACAACTAATTATGTGATAATAAGACCACAATCAACATTGCATGATCGTACCAAACATGTAGAGATAAACAACCACTTCATTAAGGAAAAAATCGAGTCCTGGGAGATTTGCGTTCCATATGTGCCCTCCAGTGGTCAACTAGCGGACATCCTCACCAAGAATCCGACTTGTCATTTGTTTGATGAGTTCAAGTCAAAATTTAATAAGACTGAGATCTATGTTTCAACTTGAGGGGGAGTATTAGATTATAATGGTTATCTCTATGTCATTATTACTTATTATTTGATTTTATTCCCTGATTATGTATTTTCTTTTGTACTTTATTTTGTTTAGATTTCTTTCCTAGTTATTTTATTCTATTTTTATTACTTTTCATTATGATGTCTATCGTAATTGGGTTTAAATATCTCTCCTATCAATGAAATTATGTTGGTCAATTCCAAATCATAACAATATGTAAACACATTAGAATCTTGTGGTATGTAAGTAACTTTACCTAAAATAGTTAAGGAACATAAGCGAGCAAAGTACATATTTGCATTTAATATGACAGAAAAATGATACGTACTCGAATGGTTTTGTCAAGCGAACAACTATATAATTTATCACTTGATTGAGGAATATGAAGGCCGGTAACCGCCTTCATGTGCCCTTGAACTTCTTGGATCAGCCGCCATCCCCTCTTCCCAACATCCCACACCTACAGGAAAAGTATAATGCTGATTTAGCATGAAAGTCTTCAAAAATATGAAGCACACACCAGATGCAAAGTATGAGCATGCTGCATGAAATAAAAGCTACCTTAATAGTTCCATCAGAGTGGCTGCTAAAGAGGCGACCTTTCGAATGAACCAGGGACAGTACCTCACCGTTAGAACTAGAGTCTAACTCAACTAATTCAGCACAAGACCAAAACACCGACTGAAAGACGAGTCAATCAAATATGAGAATCCACAATGCTTCAAGAATTTACCAAAGCCTACTCCAAAGTACTCACCGTGTCAACAGCTGGCAACTGCATTATTTCTTTCAGGGTTTCAGCAACCAATGACGAATACCTTCTAAGTTTCTTCAAAGGCTTGTAAATTCGCTTTGCATATGCTACAAGTCCTCTATCTAAATCTGAAACGTTGCAACCAAACAGTTAATTTCATAGTTTGTGAACGAAAACTAAAAACGCTCGATATGCATACCACTGCATACTTGTGTATTTACATATCTAACACCTAAAGCTTATCTTTAACATTCATATATCATAAAAAAATACCATTATTTTAACTTTTAAAGGTAAAATACACTTTTTCATGCATAGGTAAGGTGGCATATGTAAAATTAAAGTTTAGGTGCTAGCATGTAAATACATAGGAACTGAGCATATGTAGGTCTTCCGAACATTAAATCACCTGGATCACTAAACAGGTTTTTCAAAGCCAAGGTTGAAAGGACTTTCTCCTCCATGCTTTTAGATGATTGCAGGATATCTAACAAATGATCGAGTAAAGAATGACTTGCAATCACTCTCATACCGGTATCAGGTAGAATGTTAAGAATATGTATAAGCCATGCAGCGATAACAAGACATGATTTGGTGATCTCCATGGATTTGCTCATTAGACATTCCTCCAGAGCTTTAAAAATCGCACCATTCTCATGATTACATAGTACAAAAGCTACTCTTTTCTCCCAAATACTCATAGCTTTTGCTTCTTCTTCCTGAAGATAAAGGAGCAAAGAAAAACTACCTTAACTTGCAAAAGACAGTGAGGCCAATGTTCCACAAGAGAGAATGATGAAACAAACCTCATTTGGCTCCACAACATCAATATAAATCCCGTTTCCTTCTTCATCCTCTGGGATTGAAGGTAGCTGATAAACCCCTGCTATCTTCAATAACCATGTTTCAGTTATGGCATCTCCTGAAGCATTCAACCGTCCGGTCAAAGAAAATAAGGTGTCTAGAGCAATGATCTGGCAAAGAGGAAAATCTTTTCTTTTAAGAGCTTCTATTATATAATCAATAGCTTCATCCCTGTAAATGCTCGTCATTCGAGGTTCAACCTGAAAATCATGTGTTTGAGCTATAACTCTTTGGAAGAGTGAAGTTTATCTCTGCATGGGTCCGAAGTTAAAGATGAGAAACAAACCAGAAGATCAAGCTGGAGAAGGAGACTAGCAACCAATGGTTGCTGCTCAATTGGAGCCATTTGAAGATAGACTAAAAACGAGTGCATGCTACTAAATGCCCCCTCATCTTTAATTGTCTGTAAAATCTGATTGCAGAATGTCCTCCTGAAACCCAGATGAAAATATATTTTGAACTTAAGGAAAGTAAAAACGTGGAAACAGATTAGGCTTAATCTTTAGCTGAAAGGAAGAAATCCGTATATATCAGAAATATTGCAGGCTGTGTAAATAAATTACTTGAAGGTTGATTATATTTGCTTGGTACAACTCATGTTAAGTTATAGGTAAACATGCTATAACATGGAAGAATAAAAGAAAAGAAAATAGAAGACAAAATACTCATAGTATATTATAAGCAACATTTCCAACTAACAAGTTCCATAATGCAATTTGAAGTAAAACATACATGAGTGAGAATGTTAAATGTCACATACTCGAGAGTAAGCACTTTCCCCAAACTTCTAGGAGTTTCTGCTTAAGAAAATTGGAAATTTTTTTTTTTTTCAGATGAGATGTATTATAAAAGTTATAAATTTGGTTTTCACAAGGCTATCTGCTTTTCCCAAACTGACCTGTTGTTGCCAGTTGCTGGCAGTAAATGCACAAGATGATTTTGAACTTGCCATTTTGATATTTTTAAACCCATAAAAACCAGAAAATTACAATTAAAAACGGAAGGAAATTTCCAGAGCTATTAGTAATGTTGGATATGCAAGGAATTAGTGAATGAAATTTTTTTCTTCTCAGAGGTGGCCCTTATTTCCAAGCCCTAAAGCTATCACTGGTATCGGTGGATGCTAAGATGTTGTTAATCATTGCAATACTGCACAGATTTTGATAGCGTAGAAGGCAAGTGCAGACAACAGTAAACATCAGACTAAATCATATGAAAGCAACAAGATAGCAGGTTGTCAAAATAATAATAATAATAATTAAATAAATACCAGCATAACAGGCTGTTAAATGTCGAACAGAAAAAGAGAAGAAAATGTTCTGTGACTTCAACTACTAAGCAGAGATTGAATGCTAACAAATATGTTGAAATGATCATCCCATAAAATTAGGCCAATATGGATGCTTAAAATCTTCTTTTTCGAATCACTTAAAATGCTCCATAATTTTCATCGAATACCCCTCCTCATGTTGATGTTGGGATTGTGATATCAAGAACACTCAACTTGCAAAGCAGTTGACAAAAAACAGCACCACCAAGAGGTTTGGTAGAGATATACCAATCGATCTCTATATCATGTATAGGAAGGAGCAAAAAGACCTGCTTGAATCTTTTCACACATAAAATGATAGCCAATTTCAATATGTTTGATGCATTTGTCGAACACCAGGTTTCAGTGGAATGAATAACAACAACTTGGCAATCACAGTGAACCAAAAATGATTATGAATGAGTACCTTTCCAGAAGACCTTTTTGTTAAATTTTTATTTATGAATCATATTTATTTTAATAACTTATGAGATTTATTTTGATAACTTAAATCATTTATTTTCTTAACTCATAATTTATGTAAGAACTTATGACAACTTATGATATTTATTTTGGTAACTCATGATAACTTAAGTTATTAATTTTTTTAACTCATAACTTATGTCATAAATTATGATAACTTATGATAATTATTTTTGTAACTCATGATAACTTAAGTTATTAATTTGTTTAACTCATAACTTATGTCATAACTTAGGATAACTTATGATATTTATTTTGTAACTCATGTAATCCCTAAAATGAATAGGGGTTACTCACTTATGTCATTGATTTTAATAATAAAAATCAATTAATTTATTAAATTATCATAAATCTTATTGATTAGTAACCCACTTGATGGACGGTGGTTAAATAGAGCATAATTCAGAGAATGGGTCATCTCTCTTCCTAACACTTCCCGTACATTTTCTTCCATCAGAAATTACAAAAAGTTTCAAGGGATTAGAGAGAGAAACTTCATCTCTTCAAGATCAAATTTTTTCAAGATAAAATTTTATCATCATAAATACAGGAATGTGTTACTTTATTATGGATATGTAAAAATCGTGAATTTAAAAGGTCTTGACTATTATGTATTTTTGGAATTTATGTCTTAAAGTTCAAACATGAATTTCTAACATGTGGTATCAGAGCCTTGATTACTAAATTTATGATTTTTCATATAATTTTATTTATATTAATTGTATTAAATTTTCGCTGTGAATTAGATCTTGAATTATATCACTAATACTAAAGTAAATTAATGTGATTGAAATCATTATTTATTGATGTCTATGTTATGTTTAATTTATTAGTTACCAAAGTGACCAAATTAATAAGTTTAATAAACGTCAAATTAAATAAATTCAATTACTCATGAGTACGTGATGTTTGCTAGGAAATAATTTAACATTTCATTACGAAAATATTAAAATTTATTGATTATAAAATATTTCTAGATCGCCCAAAAGTTGATCATTTGTTTTATAATCTTTGAATATAATTTTAGCCTATTTATATACTTAATTAAGATATGTTTATACATCAAAAGTTAATAGACATGTCTAAATCGGGTATAAACAATTATCAATTATATTAAATTTAAGTCAAACATCAATTATGATTACTATAGTGTATTGTTATATCACCCAAAGTAGATGTTAATACACTTTATTATTATGATTATTAATTTAATTTGATTTTATATGAATATCTATGTAAATTTAATACTTGAAGCATTAATATACGAGCATGTTTTATTTATTTGCAGTAACTACTCTTGTTTCTCTTCATTCGCAAGCTACATCTGTTCAAACTTTCAATGGGCTTAATTTCTCTGAATGGCGTGAGCAAGTCCAGTTTCACCTTGGTGTTCTGGATCTTGATTCGACACTCATGACTGAGAAACCCCTTGCTCTTACTGATTCTAGCAGTGGTGAGCAAACATCTTTCTATAAAGCTTGGGAAAAATCGAACAGATTAAACTTAATGTTTATGCGAATGACTGTAGCAAACAACATAAAGTGTACATTTTCTAACACTGAAAGTGCTAAGGAATTTATGAAATTTGTTGAGAATTGTTCTCAGTCGGACTCTACTGATAAGTCTCTTGCTGGGACACTATTAAGTACGTTAACCAACATGAAATTTGATGGTTCTCGTACTATGCATGAGCATGTCGTTGAAATGACGAACATGGCAGCAGAACTTAAGACCCTGAGAATGGAAGTGAATGAAAATTTTCTTTTGCAATTTATCATTAACTCCTTGCCTCCTGAGTATGGTGCATTTCATATGAACTACAACATTATGAAAGATAAGTGGAATGTGAATGAACTATAATGTATGCTCATTCAAGAAGAAGAAAGACGTAAGAAAAAAACAAATCACTTCATTAATCTCATGGGTCACCAAAGTAGAGTTGTAAAGAAAACTGGAAAGAAGAATGAAAATAACTAGTAAGGACCACTAAAGATTAATGGGTCGTCTGCCCCAATTCACAAAGAGGAACATAAAGGAATTAAGTGTCACTTTTGCAGTAAGACTGGACATTATCAAAATGAGTGTCAAAAGCACAAAAACTGGTTCAAAAAGAAAAGTAAATCTTGTGTTTTTGTATATTTCAAATCAAATTTTGCAGAAGTTCCTTATAATACCTAGTGGATCGATTCTGGTTATATCACTCATGTTTCTAATACGATGCAAGTATTCCTTACAACCCAAATCATAAACTCAAATAAAAAGTTTGTCTTCATGGGAAACCGAGTCAAAACACCAGTTGAAGCTATTGGAACTTATCGGTGATTTTAGATACTGGACATCATTTAAACCTTTTTCAAATACTTAATGTCCCTTCTGTTTCTCGTAATTTAATTTCATTGACTAAACTTGATTCTATTGGATACTCCTTTAAATTTGAAAATGATTGTTTCAGTTTGTTTAAAAACAATTATCTCATAGGTTCTGGTATTCTTTGTGATGACCTATATAAGCTTAAACTTGATAACATTTTCGTTGAGAATCTGATAACTTTGCATCATAATATTGGTATTAAACATGATTTTATGAATGAAAGTTAGCTTATTTGTGACATAAATGTTTGGGTCATATGTCAAATAAAGAATTGAAAGACTAGTAAAGAATGAAATCTTTAATGAATTGAATTTTATTGATCTTGACATCTGTGTGAATTGTATTAAAAGAAAGCATAAAAATCACACACTTAAGAAAGCTGCCACAAGAGCACACAACTCCTTGAAATTATACACAGTGATATTTGTGGATCTTTTGATGTTCCATCTTTTGGTGAAGAGAAATATTTTATCACCTTTACTGATGATTTTTTACGTTATGGGTATGTCTACTTATTACATAAAAAAATCTCAAGCTATAGATGCCTTAAAGATGTATATAACTGAGGTTAAGAGACAATTATACGGAAAAGTGAAAATTATCAAGTCTGATAGGGGCGGTGAATATTATGGAACTTACAGTGAATATGGACAATGTACAGGCCCATTTTTTAAATCCCTTCAAACTAATGGCGTATATGCTCAACACTATGCCAAGAACACCACAACAAAATGATATTGCAGAAAGGCAAAATCGTACTCTAATGGAAATAGTTAGAAGTGTGATGAGTAATTCTTCTTTACCCTCATCATTGTGGATGCATGCTTTAAAGACCACTGCATATTTGTTAAACATGATTCCTAGTAAGGCAGTTCCAAAGACTCCTGGACATGAATAAAACCTAGTTTAAGGCACCTGCATGTTTAGGGTTGCACAGCGAAAATAAGATTTTATAATCCACATGAAAAGAAACTGTACTCAAGATCAACCAGTGGTTTCTTCATTGGTTATCCAGAAAATCTAAAGGGTATATATTTTATTGTCCTAACCACAATATAAGAATTATTGAAGTTGGAAATGACAAGTTCATTGAAAATGATGAAGTTAGTGGAAGTTTGGAACCACGTAAAGTGGAGATCCAAGAATTTAGGATTCAAGTTCCTTTACCCAAAATTTCTTCTCAAGTTGTTATTCCTACAGTTGTTGAACAGTTTGACAACTTACAAGAACAACATATATATGATCAAATACCCCAAAATGAAATTGTCCCAATGAACCTGTATTAGATGAACCACATGAAGTAGCACCTAAAAAGTCTCAAAGACTAAAACAGTCTGCTATTTCCGATGATTATATGGTTTATCTACACGAATTTGAATTTGACCTAGGAGTCAATGAAGATCCAGTTTCATTTTCACAAGCTATAAAAAGTGTAAATTCTTCTAAATTGTTTTATGCAATGAAAGATGAGTTGAAATCGATAGATCACAACAAAGTCTGGGATGTTGTTAAATTGTTTGAAGGTTGTAAAAGAGTCGGGTGTAAATGGGTCTTTAAGACTAAGCACGACTCAAATGACAATATTGAACGATATAAAGTCAGACTTGTTGCCAAAGATTTCACTCAGAAAGATGACATCGACTATAAAGAAATATTTTCTCTGATTTCTAAGAAAAATTCATTTAAAATTATCATGACACTAGTAGTTCATTATGATTTGGAGTTACACCAAATGGATGTGAAAACTGTCTTTTTGAATGAGAATTTAGATGAAAAGATTTACATGAGTCAACCTGAAGGATTTTTGGTTGAAGGTAAGAAACACATGGTGTGTAAACTTAAGAAATCAATATACGAACTTAAGCAAGCTTCTCGACAATGATATCTTAAGTTCAATGATATCATCACATCCTTTGGATTTAAAGAAAACACTGTTGATCGGTGTATATATCTACAGGTCAGTGGGATTAAGATCATATTTCTCATTCTGTATGTTGATTACATCTTGTTGGCTACTAATGATCTTGGCTTATTATATGAACCAAGAATTGTTTCTCTAAGAACTTTGAAATGAAAGATATGAATGAGACATCTTATGTGATTGAAATTGAAATATTTCGTGATAAATCACAAAGATTGTTAAGGTTGTCTCAGAAAAAATATATCGAAAAAGTTCTTAAGAGATTTAATATGGAAGGGTGCTCAGCAAGTGTTGCTCCAATTCAAAAAGGAGATAAATTTAGTCTTATGCAATGTTTAAAGAATGATTTGGAACGTAAACAAATGGAAGAAATTTCTTATGCATCTATTGTTGAAAACTTAATGTATGCTTAGATTTGTATCAGACCAAACATTAGTTTTTTTGTCTGGAGGCTGGGCAGGTATCAAAGTAATCCAAGAATAGATCATTGAAAAGATGCAAAGAAAGTTTTGAAATATCTACAAGGAACAAAAGACCACATGCTCACTTATAGAAGATCTAAAGATCTTGAAGTAATAGGATATTCAGATTCAAATTTTGTTGGATGTATTGATATAAAAAAATCAACATTTTGTTATCTATTCCTTTTGGCTGAAGGAGCAATTTCATGGAAAAGTGCGAAGCAGACTATCACAGCTACTTCCACCATGGAAGCTGAATTTGTGGCTTGCTTTGAAGCTACAATTCAGGGTTTATGATTGTGAATTTTATTTCAAAACTTGGAATTGTCGACAGCATTGTCAAGCCGCTGAAAATTTATTGTGATAACTCCACAGCAATCTTCTTTTTCAAAAACGACAAGTATTCCAAAAGTGTTAAACACATGAAATTAAAATACCTTGTCGTTAAGAAAGAAGTTCAGAAACATAGGTTGTCAATTGAGCATATTAACACCAATCTCATAATTGAAGATCCTTCGACAAAAGGGTTGCCACCAAAGACATTTAACGAACATGTCGTTGGAATGGGTATTACCAAAACCTTTTATTAGTTTTATGCTCTTTGTATTTTGACACTTTAACCTCAATTTTTATTGTTTCTGATATTGATAAATCTTATTTTTATCGTTAGTGTATACTTTATGTTGCATGATGTTTAACAAGATTTGTCTTTTAATAAACATTATGGGACCATGATGTTAATTCACATTATGTAAGTATGTAATTGATATTGTGATACATGGAAATGACTGTGTCGATAAATTGATGCACAACCGTCATTACTCATATTAATTTCATACTTATTAAATAATTTATTATTTAACCAATATAAAAGATGATTTATCTTACATTTTGTGCAGTATGTTATGCACTATTAAAATTAAGTGAGCTAAGTGGAAGAATGTTAAATTTTTATTTATGACTCACATTTCTTTTAATAACTTATGAGATTTATTTTGATAACTTAAGTTATTTATTTTCTTAACTCATAACTTATGTCATAATTTATGACAACTTATGATATTTATTTTGGTAACTCATGATAACTTAAGTTATTATTTTTTTTAACTCATAACTTACGATATTTATTTTTATAACTCATGATAACTTAAGTTATTAATTTTCTTAATTCATAACTTATGTCATAACTTTTGATATTTATTTTGTAACTCATATAATCTCTAAAAAGGAATAGAGATTACTAACTTATGTCATTGATTTTAATAATAAAAATTAATTAATTTATTAAATTATCATAAATTATATGGGTTAGTAACCCATTGATGGATGGTGGTTCAATAGAACATAATTCAGAGAATGAGTCTTCTCTCTTCCTAACATACCCTGTACATTTCCTTCCATCAAAAGTACAGAAAATTTCAAGGGATTAGAGAGATAAACTTCATCTATTCTAGATCAAATTTCTTCAAGATAAAATCTTATCATCAAGAATACATGTATGCGTTACTTTATTATGAATATGTAAAAAACATAAATTTAAAAGAACTTGGCTATTATGTATTTTTGAAATTTGTGTCATAAAATTCAAATATGAATTTCTAATTTGTTTAACCATTATATCTTAAAAGTAAGTGCAACAACGGAATGATAATATGCTTCTACAGAAAAATGAGAAACTATTGGTTTTCTCAAATTTCCAAGAAATAGAACTAGAACCCAACATAATAAAATAATGGTTGATGGAGCAACGAGTTGTGACATTGCCCAATCAAAGTCATAATATCCAACTAAAGTAAACAAACTTGATGCATGAAAGAAACAATTTTACCAAGACTAAGTATAAGATAACTTTTGACGGCTCCGATTTAGTGAGCATCAAGCTGAGACAACATTATGCTTCTAAAGACACAGGACACATACAATAATGGAAGATGTACGAGATGAGTGAGATATTTGCAATAGATGGCAGGAAGCCGTGAAAGTACCAATTGGCAAGATGAGTAGAGTCATGAGAGATAACAATAGATTTCATGGGAGATAATGATTGGGAGGGAAGACGATCTTTAGTGATCCAAAACATGGTGCAATCAACACGAATGAGGGATGAAGATGATTTCAAGAATCAAGACTAAGGAATGTATCTCTGATACCATACTAAAATGTAAAAAAAAAAAAGATATAAGAGGAAAATATTTTGTTAACTTGTTCTATTCCATTCAACTACTAAGTACATAACTAATTACAAAATTCAAATGTATGAAAAATTAGGAATAATAAGTAAATATAGAAAACAAATAGCCTTGTAAAGTAATAAAGGCTCCACAAACAAATATAAAAAGCTATGCTTTTGTTAAAAGAAATAAACTTAATTATTGGGTTGATATGGATGCTATAAGCAAATTTAGGAAACTAATATAGGTGTGAATACAACAACAACAATTGTCTAGAAGCTTCTCCAACAATCCAAGATTAATTAGGCTGACAGATACTGGATATTATAATTAACATTCAAGAGTAGACTGAACTGTATCTAACTCAAGATTACTTCTTAAAAAACTGCTTATGGAGGTCTGCAACATGACAAAAAAAAAAAACGGTTTTAAGCATCTAAGGCTAAATTTATGCGCTGAAGGAAAAAGATGAGAAATATTCCTAATTAAAAATGAGCTCACCTTTTAAAACAAACAATGTTCGAGAGAAAATCAATGCATGTGCTCCTTGTGTTGTCATTTCCGCCATGAAATAGTTCAAGAACAGGAGACAACTCAGCCCTCCCTGCAATCAAATTTCTACAGCGTTTATCAGCATGCATACAGCTTACAAGTACTGATACAACAGAGGCCCTCCCTTCCATTTGATCCAAGCACTTGATAAGAGCAGGAAGCCCATTTGCAGAAATAACAATCGAAGCATTGATTGAGCGATTAGTCTCATCTCCCCCGGATAATAGTAGCTCTAACAATGATATTGCTGCATCCTTTGGCTCCATCGCGCAACTGAAGTCATCTGCATGTTCTCCTTTGCTCATTATTACTTGAACTAAGGATTGCACAATATCGTGGCTCGAAATATGAGAGAATGTGGGTTGTAGTTGGCATATAAGAACTGCAGCCTCAGCCAGTCCATTAAGAAGCAGAGAAGAGAGGCAGTCAAAATTTGAGTCTACATTAATAATTGTTTCAGCTACACTTTCATCTGCCAAAACAAGTTCGGAAAGAATATAAACAGAAACTCTAAGAGCTTCCCTATTGGTAGAAACTGATAGGATTTCTAGAAATCCATTCAATATTGTCGGCGAAGATAGAAAAGCTTGAACTCCTGTGCTAGCCTTTGATTCCTTCCATATCCTGGCTATTTTCAGGACGGCTGCTTCACATTCTTGCAGGTCCTCTGAAGTACAGAGACATGAGGCATATGTCTTCAAGGCATTCATTACTGTTTCAGTTGCAGCTTGGGAAATTACACTTCTTGGTGAAGTAGCTGGGCCTCTCATGAAACGTTTACTTCTTTTCTCATTTTTGGTAGCGGTGGGTCTAGATAAAGAGAGAGGACATTCTAGATCAACTATGGTACTGGAATCTAAGAGCTGCTCCTTAGACAAGGAAGGTCTGGGAGAAGCCGTTGGTGTCTCCATGTATGAGAACTCTAATGCAATATCAGGATTTTGCTCCATCCAAGTTGTAATCAACCTCTTTAAAACATAATTAGTTTTGGGTAAGACAGTGGAAGAGAGAGTTTGACGAGTGATCGGACATGTTGTGTTTCCCCTCTTCAACCATTCTTGGATTGCTTTTCTTTCATATGTCTGACCTGTTTCTAGAGTTACCGGATCATTGAAGAGATGCCCAGTGATGGGACAGACAAAATCCTTTGGCGATTTTGTTTTTTGCATTGCCTTTTCTACAGAAGAACTGTTTCTATGATTTACTTCTTCAGCTTCGGAATGTAAACTGCCAAAACAAAAAAAAAAAAAAAACAAAAATAACAAAAAATAACAAAAAATAAAAATTTATGGAAAGCCATTAACACCTGACCAGTTCTACATTGACTACAGTTTTCATTTATAATACAGCAAACTGTTCATCTTGCCTGGGAGATGACAAATGCACATTAGATGTCGGACTGATTGAAGACCTCACATCACTGGAGCTGTTGCTGAAACTACGAACTTCCTAAATATGTAAATTATATTAAATTATAAGATATCTCAATAGCAAAGGAAAATTAATGAAAGTTAAAATTTATAAATAAATATAAGAAAAAGCAAAATGTACCATATCATCATCAGATTCATCTAAAATACTCTCGAAAGATGGAGATAAAGCTTGTTCTGGCCTTCTTCGTACAGGTGAAATCGTTGGAGAGGTTGCCTTGAGGTGATCCAAAGGGGCGAGCTTCTTATGTGCAGAACCACTGGATTTATTGGGAGCACCATGAACAGGTTGCTTCAATTCATTTTTGGAAAAAGAAAGTGTTTTGGGAAGTGAGGACCTAGGAGTCCTAGGAGAATCCAATGAAGAATTTTTAACTGAAACAAACTGATTCGTTTTTGGTGATTTGACCTTGGTGATTCTTCCCTTCTCTGCCATTGATATCATATTTTTAGAAGAGAATTTTCTTTGAGTAGGAAAATCAAAATGCACATTAGCAACACTGCCATCAAAATTACCATTATGATCATTCTCCTTGAGCAAGCCCACCTACTCAACCAAAGAAGGGAACCTTAATATGCAATGCCCAGACAGTATAAAAATATGCATATCTGGTTGTTCTCAGAGAATGAGATCATACCTTTAAGGTCTGCCTAATAAAGCTATTATGTTCCTGTGAAGAATCTGGCATTGCACCCATCCTGGTTGTTCACATTTCATACAAGTCAAATAAATAAACCTAAAGCACATGGACTAAACTATTTAAGAGTTAGCTGTCTGCACAGCACAGCAATGTAAATTTCTTGTGCTTTGATGCACATTTCAACAGTTTAATTTAGCGTAAACTACGGCAATCACATTAAACTGGAACATTCATAATTCAAAAAAATTCTTGGAAGCAAATGCCAACGATTTACTAAACATAGCATTGAATTTCTGCCAACCAAAATAGCATCTACGAGAGGTGCAAGTACAACGCCAAAATATCTTCCTATAAATATATAAGAGGAAGAGAAATCCAAACAATGCAAAACAAGACTTTGGTCCTAAAGTAATCTACTAAATATTATATTTTATATATAAGTAAATGGTAAATTAACATACATTCCACACAAGTATGAATGCTAGTAGAATGTGGGTAGATGTGTTTATTGACCAATGTTCATATTTAGTCTCACCATTTGGAAGAGTCGGTTCAACCACCTCGGCATATATTTCCAAATGAGAGCCAAGTTGACACTATTAAGTTTAGTTGTGAGGAAATGATTCTTGAGAGTGGCCAAGGATTGGACCTTTACTAGGTTTAATAGGGCCCTATTAGGAATTCACAGGGTCAAATAGGAATTAGAGATTTAAAAGGCCCCCATAAAAATCCTAATAAAAACTTCAGCTCCAGCCTTTCACTTTTCACCCTAGGTAGTAATCCCACATCAAGGAAGCAATCATAGGCAGGCCCATTAAGCATCTATAAAATAAAAGTTAAACAAAAGAAATTTAAATCTTCAAATATTATAAATCTTAGAAAAATCTAAAGATATGGTAGAGAAACACAAATTTATTTTGCGGTTTCAGCCTCCAAACAAGCTGATTCTCTCAAATAATTTTTATTTAAATTTTTTTTGTCTATTTTATACCTGTCGAACATCACATGAGTTCACATATTGATCGCTTGTAGAGTATACATAAAGTAATACATCTCAATCACGAAACTATTTCTTAGTGTGATGGGGAGGCATCCCTAGTATTTTATGTTATTATATTGCATATTATGCTTATATCCTGAATTTACGTCTAAGATCCATGTGTTTATCTAACTATAATATGGTAAAAACAATGAATACTGGTAAATTTTGGAAAGAGGTGTTTATTGACCTCTATTCTAATTCAATTCACAACTTAAAAGATTCTTCATGATTAGGTCAATCATCTTGGCTTATGTTCCCCAAATAGGGCCTATGTTGACACTCCTGATTATGGTCACACCTAGGCATGTCATGTGAAACCCTTTTAAGTAGAATGAAGGTGGACTCTTAAACATTGAGACACTTTTTGGTGTAAGAATTGTAATTTTATCAGAAACACCAAAGTTAAGCAAGCTCGTGTGAGAGAACTTTTGGGATGGTGTCCTCCTAAAAAGTTACGCTAACGAGACAAAATTGCGAGACCATTAGACCAAAGTAGACAATATCCAGATTGGTGAGAATTTGGGTTGTTTGAAGAAAGGGAAATTTGCATAATGAATTATTATAGTTTAAAATAAAGTGATAAGGACCTCAGTTTCCCAAAGTGAGAGAGATTATGAAACCGTTGAGTAGAATGAAACTGAAGCATGGTTGTACGAGAGGACTCTCAGGATGGGTGACCTCTTAGGAAGTTATACAGATGGGACAAAACTATAAGACCATTAGGCCAAAGTGGATAATATTTAGATGGGTGACAGTTCGGGCTGTTACAAATGAGTTAAGAGCACTGTCGATGACATCAGATATTTAAGTGGAGGAGAATGTGAAATCCCTGAAGTAGATTGAAACTAAACTCTTAAACATCGATGCATCTTTTGACGTGACGGTTAAAATTCATCAAAAACTCTAAAGTTAAGCATGGGTAACCTCTTGGGTAGTTACACCAATGGGACAACCGTGAGGAGATTAGGTCAAAGCAGACAATATCTTGATGGGTGAGAATTCATGCTATTACATGCCAAGTGCCCCTTGATGACCTTGAAAGGACATGAAATGATTTTTAAAGATGACTCGGGCTTAACACGGGGCCCCATGAAAAGCTTCAAAGGGTTGAGTTGAGGATTCGGCATGCCCATATGAAAATCCTAGGATGATCTTCAGTCTTGACTTTTTTACTTTCTACTAGTGTGATTAATCCTAAATTCTTTAAGGTAATCAAAGGGAGTTCATTTAATGCCTATAAAAAAGATGGGAAGAGTTAAAGAAACTGAAACTTTTTGGGATTTTCAAAATGTTAGAAATTCTAAAAAAACTCAAGATATGGCAAACTACTATATATATATTTTGTGGAGTAAACTTTTTAATAAGAAAATTCTTGCAAAAAATATTATAATAATTTTGTAATTTTCTTATCATACTTATATGCAAAAGCTTACAAGGATTTACATTTTGATCTCTTTTAGAGCAAATGCTAATAGTTGTCAATCATGGGCACCTTTTTCATCATGGAGGGAAAGCACCATCTAGTATTTTAATGTTATCATATTGCTTACAATGCTTATAAACTATAGGTGTTTTCAAGATGCATGCATGCCTTTCTTTATTTGATATTACTTTAGTTTCACAAATAGAGATCCTCTGAATGGAAACCAATGCAAACCGAAAAATTGGAAAGAATTATCTTTCCTGTAAGAATGACACTTAGTCTCCCTTCAATCTTTCAATTTTCTTTCATTTCATGCATTGATACCTGTTGACCTCATTTTTTTCGTGAGGTCTAGTATTTCTCGTAAGAGTTAGGATCTAGCCTTAGGGGTCTTCCTGCGACTATCTTAGAACCTTAGAAGTGGTGCTCGCCTCGTTTTAGTTCGACCTATTTCCGTCCTATTTTGGAGTTTCGCGTGTGTGGTATCGACTTCTAACACTTAGAAGGATGAAACCGACATGAGGAAACCCAAAATGGATTCCTATAGGACATTTCCGAGCCTTAGGGTGGCCTTCTGCACAATTCGCACTCCCGCACGCACGAAGCTTCGCAATTCGGAGAGTCGACGCATCCGATCGCCGCAATTCGCATTGTCTGCACTGTTACTTGTCGAATGCTCAAGTAAACCTTTTGGGACGATCGATCGCAGGTCAATATTTTGTGAAATTTAAATTTCGACGTGTTTTGACCCGATTGTCGACGACGTCGTCCGAGCGACCCCGGATGACGAAACGGACTGCGCCAACGCGTCCGGAACGT
>NEWO01000010.1:1770780-1797249 GCA_003013225.1 Phalaenopsis aphrodite | reverse complement strand
TTCCGTTAAAGCCTGAATTTATATCAATGCTTGGGCCCTGTTTTAATCTTGTTGAGCTCTGTTTTTTTTTTTGGCTTTTGGTTCTGGTTGGGCTCGGTTTTGACTGGTTTTAGAGTCTTGGTTTTGGAATTGAAATGAATAGAGCTCTATCCTTTATGGAGGCCTGAATTTTAATATTATTGGGTTTGGTTTTGGCCCCTGTTGGGCTCGATTTTGGCTTGGTTTTGGTCCTCGCCGGGCCCGTTTTTGGACTGTGGTGGTTCTATTTTGGTCGTTTGTGGTTGCGGTTTTAGACCTTGTTGGGCTTGAGCTTACCTTTAGGATGGCCCTGTTTAAGCTTGCGGTGTGGTTCAGCTTGGATCTTGCCAGATTCTAATTTGGGGAGGGGGCTGTGTGGCTTCTTTTCTTGTTGGGGGGCTGCGTTTGGCTTCTAGTTCTTGTTGAACTCGGTTCTAGCTTGATTTGAAGTCACAGTTTTGGGTTCGAAGTGGTTGGATGTTTAATGTTTTATGGGAATCTGGATTTTAATATTGCTGGGCTCGGGTTTGGGCCTTGAATGGCTCAGCTGCGGGCTTTTGTTGGTGTTCGGTTTTCATTGAAAAAGCACGAGATGTTGACCTTTCGTTAAGGTGTTGAAGTTTTCTCTGCTAGCTTTAAGAGGCTTACTTTGGGCTCATACTGATTTTCGATTTGTTTAGAAGTGGCTGAGATTTCAATTTCTATTAAAACTTGAATCCGTATCAATGTGTTGGCTTTGTTTGGCCTCTGCTGGGCTCGGTTTGGCTTTGGTTGGGGGCTGTGTTTGCTTTGTTTGGCCTCTGCTGGGCTCGGTTTGGCTTTGTTTGGCCTCTGCTGGGTTGGGTTTTGGCATCCCACCGGTGTGTTAGCTCAAATATACGTGCGGTGGATGAATTTATGTTGGTTCGGAAGAACTTTGTAGTTGTTCTTGTGTATGGCATGCGTTGGTTCTATATTTTGATGTCTCAAGGGTATGAAAATGTTTTTCTACTATTTTGTTGTAGCCTGAACTCGAACCTTAGCTGTAGTTCAGTCTTGGCTTGGCTTGTGAGCTCGGTTTGCTTTGCCTTACCCTTACCCGAGAGGTGGTTTGGATGTGGTTTGTTGGCTTTGGTTTCTATTACTACCCGTGAGGCCAATTGGAGTTTCTTGAGCCTAACTCCCCCCCTCCTGTTGAGTTTAAATCACTTGCATGATTATAGATGGATCGAACTCGTTACTTTGAAAGATCGGTGATGTTTTGTACTCTCCAATGTATATCAAAACTTGTAGAGAATTGATTTGGGTTTGCCTCGACCGTGAGCCCCTTGTGCTTTGGATGGCTTCTGGTTATGGGCTTTTGTAGTTGCTCTTTGCTACCTTAAACTGTGAGCTTTATCAGTCTCTTTTGGGCCTTTTTGTTGCCTTAACTATAAGCCTTATTTGTTGTCTTATATACTGCCTTTGGCTATGGAGTTTGGTAGTCGTTCCTTGCTATAGTCGTGGGCCTTGCTTGTGTTTTGGATTGCCTTTGGTTGTGGGTCTTGGCAGTTGTCCCTTGCATTAACCGTGAACCTCTTTTACCCCTGTTCCTTGCCTTGGCCGAGAGCCTTGGCGGCTGTTTCCTCCTCTCTATTAACCCTGGTCGTGAGTGTTTATCTGATTTTATGGGAAGATTCTGCGCTTATTTGGCGTATGAGGCTATCTATTAATCTGAAAGTTGGAAGAATTTCGAATTTAATACGAGTTTGGAAATATTGACAGTGGTTTCCCCGAGATCATTTTCCTTCGAAGTTTGGAAAATTTTAAATCTCATTTTGGAAGAACATTTGGTCGATTTGATTAGTCCTGCGTCCTTGGGGTTTGGAGAATCAGCGTGAAGGAATATTTTATGCTTGTTGGGAAAGACCACGGGCCCTACTTTTCCAGGTCTTTTCGATAGGAGTTTTTTAGAACTGATCCAGTCTCCTTTTTCGTTGTTTTAGATGGATCAGTGTTTTCTCTCTCTCACCCCATTTTTGTTCTTTTATTTCCTTGCTTCTTGGTTCGGTTTTCGATGCTTATGTTCGATGCATAAGTGTCCACATATAGCCTTTTGCTATACGTGAAACCATCAAGCAAGGTCGCAAGTAGTCGTTTTGGGGCGTACGGTATTGATGATAAAGACACACCGAAGATAGAGCAGAAAGATATCTTATCCTATAACATCAAGATCCAGACATTTGATGAACAATAGGATATGGTATCCTTCACAGACATAAGTCTAGCGGTAGTCGGCTCGAACCTCCTCAGGTTGTTGGCAGTCCTATGCCCGGTAGCGTAAACGACTCGTGGACAACCAAAATAAAAAAAAAAAAGTTTTGATAAATTATTTTCAAACAAAATATACTTCTCTACGAAACAAAATGGATAACTCTTTTTTGCATGCCTAAGAAGTTGTGTGTATGTCAAAAACATAAATTTTAAAAATACATTTTAAAATTGGTTGTCCACCTGACGAATACCTGTTTAGGCTGGGAAATAGTCCCCTAAGTGAGGTTCAAGACACACTTCTAGACGAGTGACGGGTTCTATACATTCGGGTGACCGAGTAGCCTTCGTGGTCCCTCGAGAATAAATATAGCTGAGCCTAGTCCCATACGAATGCTTGCGGTCCCCCCTCATCCGAATTTTCTTTTTGTTTTATCGAAGTTTTGGGACGAGACACCCGTGTTACTTTTCTTTTCTTTCGGGATTTTCCCAGAAGTTTTTGAGGATTTTCTTTTACTTGAGTGTTTTTCGTCGAGTCTCTCAAGTTTTCCGCTCTTCCTCGGATTTCCTGGATGATGTTTTCTTCCAGATTTTGCTTTTTGAGATGTATTTAGGTTTGCTATGCTTAAGAGACACCAGATCTCACGGGCGTACGGGTTTGCTTTATATTTTACAGTACTTAATTTTCCTGTTTCTACCTGTTGTTGTTCTTCCTGTATAGCATATTTTCCTGTTTCTACCTGTTGTTCTTCCTGTATAGCATGTCATATTACTCATGTTTCTACTTGCTACTATTCTTCCTGTAAAGCATGTCATATTACTCTTGTTTCTACTTGCTACTGTTCTCCCTGTATAGCATGCTACGCTTGTCCTGTTTCTACCTGATACTGTCTTTCATGTATAGCATGTTGTACTGCTCCTGTTTTTGCCTACTGTTGTTTCACTTGCATGCTACTGTTCGTTCCTGCATCGCGCATTTTACATTTTATAACTTTAAACATGTTTATCTTTTTTTACATAGGATGTCTAGAGTACTACAACCATATGGCCGTTTGATTTGATACTATAACTAGACACCCTAGAAAACTTAAACTCGTCACGTCGAGGAGCTTGGAGCTAGCGCAGTGGGCAGCACGACCATCTTCAACAGCAGAACATGTCTTCCCCAGCAAAACCATTCCTTTTCCTAGAAATTAAAACAACAATCCATAGGATTTCGAGGTTGTTCGCCTAGCGCAACATAAATCCTCCACCTTTTTCTTTAGGCATTCGTACAGCTCTGTTGTACAATTTAAGTCCTAACTCGTTCTAGGTTCCGAGGTTGTCGTCTGATACGACGTAAACCCTCATATCTTCTAGGCAATTTGTGCGACTCTGTCACGCAAATATAAGCCCTAATTAAATAAAATTGGCAGGATGAAACACTTTAATAGTCTCTTCTCAAAATTGAAGCCAAATCATAGGATAGACTGGGAAGTCACTGAGGTTCTCCTCAGGATCTGTGGCCTTTCCTAGTTTCTCTTCATTTGGATTCCTCAACAATGTTCCAGATTTGAGCATTTCCCTTTTCACACCTCTTCGTCCGATTTCGTTGAAAAGTCCTATCTTTTTGACTTCTTTGAAGATATTATTCCCTGATTTTTATCGAGAGTTTTCTTAGGTGACCTAGGTCATTTAAGATGTAATTAACTATAGGGGCTTGCCCTTATAGTTAGTTTTTCCGAACCCAGCTTAAAATAAACCCTATTTAATTCTTTTGTATTAAATATGGGAACTTGTCGGTAAATAAAACGGTTTCGCAGACCAAACGGATGTCATATCTTTCTTAGTTTATTTGATCGAGCCTCACCCTCAAGTCTTGTGTTTATCCCTCGGGGTAGATACAAGATTTGAGGTAGAGTGCTCTTTCATTTAAACTGTGAAAAATATGAGGTCAGTTTGATTTCATATTTTTCTAAAATTATATATATATACGTAAATTAAAAAGTCCTTCCGAAGCGGACGACGGGATTCTAATTTCGGCTGCCGACAGCTTCTTACGGGCGACCCCCAAACATAACTCTCCCTCTTTTAAGCGTCGACAATATCCTCATCCAAAATTGATAGGATTCCATTTGCAAGTTTATTTAATCACTCTTCTTTCCAGATAATTCATATATGGAATGAGAAGAAGCCAATAAATAGATTCATGTGAAGAAGGTAAGAGGTTTGATCAAGGTGTGGGAGAACTCTTCCAATGATTTTGAATGAAATTCCACTAAACTTTTGCACATACATCAGATATCTACTTAAAATTAAAATTTCATGAGTTATAACGTGAGCTCCAAATAAAAAAATCCTATATGTTGAATCCTTATAGGATGTGGGATCTCATATTGTCCGTGGGCTCATACAATTAGAAAAAAGCATTATTTTTTGGAGGAGTGTTGAATAAGGAAAGCATGGAATAGAACTTCTCCCCTCTCCTACACTTAAATTTTTGGCTAGTTGTTAGAGATAGAGCTAAGGAGGAGAAAATGAGAGAGAGAATTAAATGGATGGATAGATTCGTTGGGAAGTCCTCCTTCCAAAGTGAGAAGCGTTGCATACGCTCTCCCCTCACCCTTCTCCCCGATAGTAAAAAAAAATTAGGTGAGGACCCCAGATGTATCCAAATCTAATAGTGGAGCATAGAGCAGGCCCCATAAATTTTAACACTGATGAATCCCAATATATTGAAATGGACTCATTTAACATGTGACACCTCCCTATGAGAAGGAGAAAAATAAAATGTAGACTAAGTATTAAGGCGCGTCCATAATATCCATGCGAGAAGATGGGAACGTGAATGTGAGGGGACTCTTAATTAGATATGAATGCATTTCTGTACTTGGAATAATATATTCCATATGCGTGGTTTGCAAATATCAAGAGCAAATATGGAGAGCTCGACAAATCAGTTCGGCGAGTTTGCTTGACAGAATAAGTGACCGAGTTTTATTTTATTTTTTTAGTAAAAGAGAAGAATAGGGCTTCTGGGCCCGTGAAAGCCGCTCAAGCGTGTACGGCAGATCATAAAAGCAAGGGAAATGGACTAGCTTGGTCTCCATTTATGCTTCACATTTGAACGGGTAACGAGGTTACGAATCGACTCACCTTTCAAAGCTGGAGCCGGCGTTGCCACCGGCGTCTCTCTTCCCGAAAGTAAACCCAGCGCTCTTCGGCAAGATGGGTCCGAACTTAACGAAATCGGGGATTGAACGGCTAACCTCGTGCCGCGGCGTCATTGGCGGCTCCGCGATCGGCGGCAGCGCTGGCATACTCTTCCTCCCGAAAGATGTCGGTGATGTCTGTATCTCCACCGATTCCTGGCTAAGAACATCCTTGTAATACTTGGCGTACATCCTCGTGCTCCGATCAAGCGACTCCCCATACTCCATCTCCAACTCACGCAGGTTCTCCGCCTGGTCAGGCGTCGCTGCCGCCACCACCGATTCGTTAAACAGATGCTCTCCAAAATCCGAAGCCGTGGCCGAAAAATCCGTCGCGTCCGGGATCTCTTCCATCACAATACGATGCCGCGCCTCCGTGTACCATCCCACGATTGACGCCATGTGCGGCAGGAACATGGCCTCCCAAAGATCAGGCGCGAAATCGGTGCGGGAGAAGAAAGGCTCGACGTCGAACATCTCGAGTGCGTGCAGTGTAGCAGCCCGCGAGACGGCACCACTGGCTCGGAGGCGCGAGAGGCAGGCAAGATGGAGATGGGACCAAGCGCAGAGGTAGGAATTGGGAACTCCGGCAGTTGAGCCGACAGGATCAAGCATGGCGCAGACCTGAAGCATCCGCTCGGCATGGTTGAGACGAGCGAGCTTAGCCTCATAGTTTGATGTCACGATGGCCTCCTCGAGAGCATCGATGCCCCAATCTAGGTTAGCGAGGACTGCCTGATCGGCGTATTCGACCTCTTTTCCGGCAGAAGCAGCGGCAGCTAGGCGCTCTGCGCACTCTTCTTTGTGATGAAGGCGGCGATCGCGGTCGATGAGTCGATCTTGCACGAAGTTGCTGATGGTGGAGTTGAGGAAGCGAGCGATGTCTTTGTCCTCTACTGGAATCTTCTGCTTCCAGGGCATTGTGGGCGAGGTGGAAGTTGACCTCTGAGAGAATGGAGGGAAGGGGAGATAGCCGAGTTGCCGGCCTGGCTCGGAATTTGAAAGTTACTTCCAGGAGATTAAAAAACTGAAACTGGAACAGAAGAAGGAACGTTAAGTTGTTCCTGCGGATTTTTTTTATTCCGTTGGAAGGAATGAGATGGTTCATAGCATTGGTGACAAATTTTACAAATAAAATTTTACATATATAGTTATATACCATATAATGTTTATGTAGTTATAAACATAATGCTTAAAATTTGATATTTATACCAAAATATAAACCTATGCATTAAAATATGTAATTCATTTTCCAAAACTTTATAAGAATGATATTTTTTTATAAGATGTTAAAGATTGGGGTATTAATATGTATGTGAATATAAAAAGTTAGTTGTTAAATTTGCAAATATATAAGTGTTGAATCCTTTTGGGACATGAGATTCCATATAATTCGTGCTCATACAATTTAGAAGTGATCTTGAAAGATTGAGAAGAAGTTCAGGGATTTTATACAATTTTGTTGGGGTATAGAATTGATTGACAGAAAAAATAAGATCCCTCCTCCCCTCTTATTTATATAGTTGGGAGACTATGTGTCTGCATCAGAGTTTGAGAAATAAATATAAAACTAGGTTATAGGTTATGTAGTACGGAGCTTGAGCAGACTCGTTCTCGACGAGACTACTAGTGTTGATTATCTTATTATTAATAAATGACGATATGTATGCTGATAGATGAAAATTTTCTTCTCTCTGACTCGGAGAGATGCCTGCTAAGTTCGGTGGTGTAGCCAACTTGTGATTTGCAAATTTGATGAGAAGGTACAACCAACTCTTGTATGGAACATAAACTAGGATAATGCAAGTGAGTTTAGTGGGAATGACTCGCTTGAAGATCGAAATGGGGTAGACCCATTTTAAAGAACTCCATGGAATGGTGACGTATGTTTTTGCTTTTTTTTAGGAGTCGCAAACCTGTCTATCGTCGTATAATTTTCTTTTCCCAGTAATTCTCTCTTTCGGATCATATAGATAATCTGGAGAAGAGAGGAATCAGAAAAAGATGAGACATACGATGAAGATAGACAAATAGAGAAAGTACATCGAGAACTTTCATAAAGTAAAGTAAACTTTGTGTGATAGCCCAAGAGCGTACATCCGAGCAAGTTCAAATCAAAAATTTCTTAAAACAAGTTTGCGAAAAAGACCCTACGAAAGCAACTCACATTCAGAGAGTCAAGTGTGTTCGCTTGTTCTGGGTTCAAGAGCAACTCCAAAAGAGACATATCCCTTTAGTTAATTATATCTTAAGGGATGCCCAAGAATACTCTTTATTGAATAAATCCTGATGATATCTTGGTGAATATTAGTAAAAGGTTTCACAAATGATGGTTATCTTAAAGGAGCATCTTAACGTTTTCAAAGCTCTCGTTAAGCCATAAGGTTGAGAGTGAGTCCCTCACATCCCAAATGGGTAACGACTCATCAATAATCGAGGCTTATTAAATTATCAAATCGATTCATAAGGTCCACACTATGCTTTCAAGGCCTAACCAAGCCATAAGGGTAGAGGGTAAATCATCATATCACAAATGGGCGGTAACCTATTCACAATCGGAGCCTACGAGACGATATTGATGAAGCGTCAAAGAGAGTGACAGAGCTCAAAGAGTGTAAATAAAGGAAAGTACAGTAATTTTATTCAGGTAAAGATAGTCGGGTTAGAATACCATGGATTCGTCATCACAAGCTATTAAGACCCTAAGTCCACTTGGTCGTGAGGGTAACCGACCCAACACAACCAGAGATCCCTTGTTAGTAATTTGTAAATTGTGTCGTCCAAGGGGATCTCGGTAGCCCTAAGGTCAAGAGAAAAAAACTCAAAATCCTATGAGCTTGTGTAGATAGGAAGAGTAAAGGTGGGAGTTATATCTTTCGAAATGGTCAGGAAGCCGTTGAAGTAGAAAGAGAAAGAGAGGTACGGCTACAAAGCCGAGACGCTCTCACAATAGACTTATTTTCCATCTGGGTCGAGGAAGTCTCTAACACCCTAAACATACTAGATGACCACCTATGTAGAAATTTATACTGGGTCAGTCGGGTTGGAGAAGCACGGAAACTTCTCATCGAGACATGCAATATGATGCATTTTTTTTTCTAAGCGTTGAGACCCTATTAGTTATGACTTGGGTTATGCCTATGTTATGCAACTCACTTTAAAACCAGCGCAAAGGTCATGCAAAAAAGTAAAGTGTAGGTTTTAAAATCTTGAAATATTTTAGTTCTAAATTTTGATTAGTCTTAATCTTTTATTAGGATTTTTAGAACATTTATAATTTTAAGTTCTTGATAACCTAAATTATTCGCATCATAACCAGACAATCCACAAGCAAAAAAAGTACGAAGCTAAGTTCATCACACTGCACAAATAAAGTAAAACAAGCCAAGTACGAAAGAATAAAAGGTCAGATGATGCTAGGTAGGTAAAATATCTCATAAGCAAAAAAGGTGGCCAGACACCACATAAGTACACACCCGATCCTAATTCTATATATGAATGATATTTAAAATAAAGGTATGTAAAACGAGCAAGCAATTCCTAAGTGTCGTCATGTGGTTCCGCCCGCCTTACTCCTCAGAAGTCGTGCTCATACGAATGGGGTATTAATTATGGTGTATTACCAAATTTGCAGATCAAACGGATGTCATGAATTCTTTAGTTTGAATGGACAAGTCTATAAACACGTAACATGCTTATCTCTTTGGGTTGTTTATCACTTATGGTATTGTACTCAACTATCTAAACTATTAAATGAACGAGATCTATCTGGTCTCATATTACAAAATTATGATGTTATTTTTAAAACCAAAATTATAGGAGCTTTAAATTAAAATCATTTAAAAAAAAAATCGACCAACAAGTTGAAACACAAAAAAGGCATGATGGACTTATAATGGTCAAGCCAATAATGACGAACTCGTTATAAGTTCAACCAATTAGTCTGCCAAAGAAATTTCACCAATGCTAAAGGGTGTACTAATGGTTCGAGAAAAAAAAAACCATAATTCTTCAACCTATAAAGGTTAGAGACTCATTTGTTTGGAACAGCTGAACTAGGCTAACTGAGCAAAATTAAAATGAAGGTTGTCACCAATACGAAAAGGTGAATGACAAATGGGTAAGAAACATAGGTTCATCTTGACCTACAAAATTTAAGAGGCCAATAAATGTTTGATTAAGTTGAAGTTGACTTATTGGCAAAGCGACCCATGGTCATTGCACTGCATTAAAGGCAATGCTCATAATACACATCTATGAGAAAGTAAAATCTTTGGCAAGCCTCAGCTCCATAGCATCACCAAGTGGCACTGTGGGTCTGAATACTGCAGTTTCAAGCGGAATGAGGACAAAGCTTTTGGCTCATAGACTAAAAATAGCCCATGGACTCTTAGCCAAAGGGCCTAAGACTCAGGGTCTCGACATCAAGAAATGACATCATTACTCTGGGTCATACAAACTCAAGATCTAGTGAGGTTGTGACACTGATAGCAATATCACATGATTTTGGCTAAAAGGCGAGTATGACATCGTGACACTAATAAGAGACACCGTGGTGCCGTGCCAACTTGATATAGAATGGCATCATGACATTGTGGAAATAATATCTTGACACTATCCTAAAAATAGGGGTATAATTTCATGACACCCAAAGATGACACCACAACTTAGTACACTCAAGAAAGGAGGGAATCAGTAGGAAAACCTATTTTAGAGTCTTGCTCTAACAACAACTTAAACCTAGCTTCTACATAAATCCTATGAGGGTTCTAAAAAGTGGGGAAAACAACATAGTTTAAAACAACCTCACCCACACAAAAGATTACAAAGTCCCTCGACTTAAAAGTGCAAAAAATTGCTTCTCAAACTTTTATATCAACATAAACACCACCATTAACAAAGGATGCTCCACTAGAACAAAGAGGGGCTTAGAGGAGCGGCGTAAAGGGATGCTCACACACCAAAAAGCTTGAGAAGAGCCTCACCACTCAAAAAAGTGTGTGTGTGTGTGTGTGTGTGTGTGTGTGTGGTGCACGGGGGCATGGACACTTTTAGTTATCACCCTTGACGACTAAATTTAGTACATCTGACATTAAGAGCAGCTGAATGTTGCCCTTTTTATAGGATAAAATTAGGGTTTGGTGTCGCAATGCCACTACGGGCGCCCTACCATCGCTGAAGTGAAAATTTTCACATTAACTAATTAGATAGGACTTGTGACTCAAAATTTTACATTTTTTACGTTGCTTCATGGCTCCATGGATGGCAGCGTGGTGTCACTGACATGGTACTAACAACCATCAAATCATATGACACATTAAGGACAAAAATATTGCTTTTTACATGACTCTTTGGCACTCTATTATGCCTTTGTCATTACCTTTGTCTTTTAGTTACCTTTTTTGAATGAGATCATCATAAGAAATTGTAGGTTTGGGTGAAATGTTATGGTGATTTCTGTAGTACTACGCATCAAGACAATTTTTGTGATGCACTGTCAACAAAACGGGCAAAATCACCAAATTTTATATGTCTGCCATAAAATGCAACAAAATGGGTCCCAAAATTCCCAAACATAATATGACATAAAAAATATGATAAAAATGATGTCAGCAGACCATTGCATTCACTTTCTATGGACATGAGACATCTCAAAGGACATCACCGATTCAAGACTTCAACTTCAAAGCCTCTCAGTACCTTATAATGTCCAATAAAATATTTCGAAGATTAACCACTTTTTGGTATCTTAGATGTGATGTACAAGTGAAGTTAGAGGGATCAACAGAGAGACGTACTTAAACAAATGCAGAAGCAATTTTGGTGGAAAAATATCATCTCATAGGATACCACACAAAAATACTTCTGGTCGACCTTCACAAGAGATGCGAAAGAATTCTCCAGAAGGTGCGGGTAGTACCAAAAATTACACCTATGCTACACCAACCATCACACCAGTTATAGCCCATTATGAGTCTAAGTTCATTTGTCATCTCGATGCTTGATATTCTCATATATTTCCCCCCTTCCAAGGGCCAACAGATACATGTAGCAGTTGTTGACTACTTCAAGTAGATTGAGGGATGACATTTTCTTGAATAACGACCGAGGTCATCCAAAATGTAATCTCAATATATCTCATTAGCAGGTACGACCTATCCCTCACCATCATTGCCGACAATGAGATGCAATTCTCTGATCAAAGAGTCAAAATTTTGACCAGATCTTCAATGAATCGAACTATTCCGAGCGGAGCACGTGTCTCCATACAAAGCTCCACAAGAATAAGCAAAAGTACTTGGAGAACGACCAAACGACAACATTCAACTGGCCTCAAGCTAATCAAGCGGCATATTAAGGGTCAACCAACCCATGGATCGACTGAACCAGGGGCCAAAAATTGATTGAGACCCCGACCCAATATCAACCGACTCATATGCTAACATACTTGGAGACAACTCAGGCAAAGCCCGACTAAAAACAGAACTCGCCAGATACTCAATAATTTAATGAAAAAAAGTCGACTGATTAAACGGGAAAATCAATTAAATGAGTTCACAGTGCAGCTATCATTTTACAATCATTCAAGTCCTTTATTGACAGAGAATCATTAAATATCACAAGGATTATTCAAACCGTATAACAACTATCTCATTCCTCTCTAATCTCTCTATATATGTTTTTCTCTCCTTCACATGCTCCATTCTACGTGTGTGATCCAAGAACAAATCTAAATTCAACAAATACAAATTTTTTTACTATAATATTGCATGAATACTAAGTATAAAATTGAGATAGACTTTGAGAAGACCAAATTGTATATATATATATATATATTATTTTACCTAAAATGTTTAATATTTCTTAGGCATTAATTTCTTATTTTATTCTTTTTGGCAATTTTTGGCATTAATTTCTTATTTTATTATTTTTGGCAATTTTTAACATTAATAAATTGAGAAAGATAACACATGAAAGCTATTTATTTAATTAAATTTATAATTTGTATATGTAGTGAGAGGGAGAGAGAATATGTTTGTGTGTGTGGAATCACACTAATTTCTAATAAAATAAATATTAACACAAATATACAATTAAATTTATGTTAAATTTAAGAATATTAAAATTTTATTGATTTTTTATTAAATTATTGAGTTTTATTATAAGAAAAAAAAAATACTTTGACAACTCTCTTGATACTTTAAAGAATTAATTATATCACTTCTCATTTATCATATCACATACATAACACTTAATTCTTATATATTTACATATCTGACCTTAAAGTTTACATTTTACATTTATTTCACCCAAATATTTCATGTCAACTAAAAGATATCACTATTTGAATCTTTCAAGAGTGAGATGAAGCATTTCATGCATGAATGGGTAGGGCTGTTAAAACGGCTTGTTGTTCGCGAACAGCTCGTGTTCGGCTCGTTCGCTAAATTAACGAGCTGAACACGAACAAATATTTGTTCGTTCGTGTTTGGCTCGTTTTGGCTCGAAATACTAGTAATCAATTTTATATATATCTTTGATGAGTAGTATTTTTAAAAAACTTAATTGACTACAAGACTACAAAGATTTATAAACAATTAAAAGTGTTAATGAAGAAAATAGAATAAAAATTATTAAATTAGATTCAAATGATGTTTTAAATCTTGCCCAAATCCTTAACATCTTATGACTATGTGATTAGAGTTGTCAAATCGACTCTTTGTTCTTGAACGAGTCGTGTTAAGCTCGCTAAGCAAACGAGCCGAATACGAACACACTTTTTGAGCTCGAAATCTCGTGTTAGGCTCGTTTACACCCTTACGAATAAGTTGGTACGTATGTAAAAATAAAAAAAAATAGGTGTTTAACATGTAAATACAAAGGAATCGAGGGGGTAGTGTGTAAATCTTCCTAAATCTTTAATTAATATAATTATTAACTCCAATGATTGCGAGATTAATTATCTGCAAAAATAGATTACAGGCGAACATGGGATCTGTATTAAAAAATTACTATATCTGGCAGTTTGGCCTTGTGATAAGCTCTCTAAAACTATATAATATCTGATATAAAACGTCAATTGCCATTTTTGGAAACATTTGGAGGTCCCTTGTCAGCGTTGATGATCACGCTGACTTTTCAAATAGTTTTATATTAATAAAATGTTTTATAAATCATCTTATCTAATAGTAGTTTTATTTATTTATTTTTTTATTTTTTTAGTTTTGAGAGTCATCGTAGAGCTTTTCATTAATGAAAGATCAAATATAAATATCAGTGTTGAATCTAAATCTGTCTTTTGGATGGTGCAAGCGAGATAGAATCGGATTCTGGGGGCTGAAGAAAGTGAGGTTTGCTCTGTCAGAAGACGAATAGGGGTGGTCGTAGGCTTGGCGGTCAATTTTATTCAACACAAATGAGGTTACAATATAAGGATAAAGGGGAGCAAACAAACTACATGAGAAGGGAGAGAGAGCCTAAAGATATCCCCTTTACGCGTAAAGGGTCTTTTGTTTATAGAAGTAGAAAGAGGAGGAAAAAGTACGATAACAAATATGCACTTACTTTTAGCAGGGCAGTACATTATTTTTGTCTTTTGTTTTGATGGTTGCTTAGAATAAAGGGGATGCAGATGAGTGTGCAAATTATAGAGGAACTAAATTGATGTGTCATACTTTAAAATTATCAGATAGAGTAATTGAACATAGGTTAACTTATATTATAAATATTTCTCATAATCAGTTTGGATTGCTATGGAAGCTATACATTTATTGGGATGTTTTTGGAGAAATACAGAGAGAATATAAAGGATTTATATATGATTTTTATTGATTAAAAAAAACTTACGATAAGGTTTCAAGAGATATACTTTGGAGAGTTCTAGTTCGAGAGAAGAAAGGTATTGATATGACTTATATTCAAGTCATTGAAGATATGTATTTTGGAGTTGTTACTTGTGTTTGAAAATGAGGATTGATCAAATATTTTCATATTTCAGTTGGATTACATCAAGAAATGGCTTTAAGCACATATGTTTTTGTTTTAGTTATGGGTGCTCTTACTGAACATTTATAGGAGGATGAACATTGGTGCATGCTTTTCGTTGATGATATCTTCTTGTGGATAAGACTAAAAAAAGAGCTTAGGAAAAACTTGATTTATGGAATCTACTTTGGAGTCTAAAGACCTTCGTTTGAGCAAAACTAAAACTGATGGAATTTAATTTAGTAGTAGTAGCTCTAGTGACAGAGTGGTAACAATGGGTGATCAAATTATTAAAAGGTATGAATGTTTTAGATATTCAGCTCTATTGTTCAAAGTGATGGTGATATAGATGGGAATGTTATTAGTAGAATTCAAATTAGCTTGTTGAAGTGTAGGAATGCTTCAGGCCTATTGATCATGTCCAAAGAATAGAGCGCGTAGACTGAGAGAGAGAGAGAGAAGGAAAGCGTGGGAGAGAAGAGGATGACTTGTCTCGTCATGGAGCAAATGGGGTGTTCTTGGCTCTTTGACCCATTTTATCTCACTTAAATAGCTAGGTTACAAGAGGATGAGGAGTCAAAAAGCATCTTTACATTAAAAGGTCCTCCTATTTATAAATAATCAAAAAATCAAAAAGTAAATTACAATGTTACCCTAGCTTTAAAGGAATTAGTGCAGAATATTTTCGTCTTTTATATTGGTGCATATTGTTCGATACCTCATCGACCATTGGATTTATCAATCTAGAGTTTTTCTATCGGGGTGAGACGTCGGATTCCGGTAGCCAGTTAGAGGAAGAGACGGTCAGTCGAAGGAACAGGCGCCCGTTGGAGGAAATGGAGGCCAGTCATAGGAAAAGTCAGCCGGTCAACATGGTCGGCGAGGGTGGCCGATCGACAGGAGCATAATTGCACCGCCATACATGATTATCTCGGACTGTTAGATTACCTCAAGATCCCTGCATACCCTTTTTAAGTATATTTATATCTTCTAAAATATAAAATATATAATGATAAGATAAATTTGTAATCAAGCAAAAGATAACATAGTCAATAAAATTGATAAATCATAGCAAAAACATGATGTTGATGTTATTTAAATAACAATAAAAATGTATAATATAATAAACGTGCAATTTGTAACATTTCGTACCCTTTTCCGGGAGAAATTATGGTGACATCCTCATCACCTCTTCCTCATCAAGCCTCCTTCACATGCCACCCTAACGCTTCCATCCTCACTAGTAGCAAGCAAGCAATATTGTGACATCCTCATAACCAGAGAAATAAGTAATAGAATGTATAGAAAGTCATAGAGGCACTTTAATAATTCTATATATTTGATGGGTTTTCTATAAATTTTATCACATACTTTGTCGTTTACAACTACTTCTTCCACAACATGCTGCGGTCGTCAAACGGGCGTGCTGACTAAGCACCCAAGAAAAATCAAACATTCTGAACAGCATCCCAGGAGGGACGCAATAGCACGCCAGAGGTAGGACAACAACAACTTTCAAGGAAATGCAAAAGTAATCTTAGAAACAACTTCATAATTTTTATTACATTAAACAAGATAAAGACACACACGAACACATTATCACCATGTACAATTGTCGTATTAGGCAATTAAAAAGTTATAAAGACCAACACATATTAGTACAAAAGCTACAAAAAGTCATCTCATTTTCAAATGATGTCGACATGGCCTTCTCAAAATTCTAGTACCTCTACTAATTTTCAGAGGTATAAGATTCCTCAAAAAATGTGGCATCAACGCAAAAGAAGATCTTGGCATGCTGACCAGTGTTGAGGACAACTTTCTTCTCCAAAGCATAAAAGAAAATCTCAAACGTCTTGCTGGGCAAAGTCGAGCACAACTTTTGGGATGATTTACTGCATCTTAACAACAGCACAAAAGAATATCCTGGATGTACTGTTGTGCGGGGTCGAAGATATCTTTCGGGTTGACTTTCTTCTTCTTTACAGTAGTGTGAAAGAAGATTGCGAAGGAAAATATCAGATTTTCTGCTAGGCATGGTCAGGGACGACTTTTTGCTTCTTCACAACAGCGAAAAAAATATCTTGAATGTACTCTTAGGCTAGGTCAATGACAACTTTCTTCTTCTGAGAAATCCAGGATAGTCTGCTAGGCGTGGTCGAGGACTCCACCTCTTTTCTCCTCTATTTGACTTATTTGTAGATTAGAGAACAAAGAAAAAAAAAAGATTATCAAAATATTTAAATAAAAATATAATTTTCTTTTTAAAGTGAAATTAAAGAGAGAAAAATCTCTTCTAATTTTCTTCTGAATTGATTATATATTTATTATATTTTAAATAAACATTTTTTCTTATAAATTATATCAAAATTACAACTTAACTTTTATGTATTTACGCGTCAAGTATCGCTGAAATCCGCATGCCATTCAATTCTTTCTTTACGTGGGAATTGTGCTCAGGTTAAGAAAAGTTTGTAATTCTAACGGATTTAAATGTCTGACTCTCAAACTTGCATCGCCTATCATCTAGAAAACTAATTCTTAGCATAAGTCACCTCAGGTCGGGGGTTCAAATCTCGTCTCACACAGTTGACTTTAAGGAGGTGGTATTCGAATTATTTGTCACTTCATGGCTCGTTGGATGCTCGTATAATCGCCCTCGGCCATTTCTTTTAATACACAGATATATAATATGATAATAATGATAAAATGTTCCGGATTTAAATATTTTTAAATGACAAAGTCTGTCTTAACTGAAAATAGGGGCAGCTGATATTTTAAATTTTTATCATTTGACAAGAATCACAAGGTATGATGTGGATCTCGATGCAATTTTTTTATCAAGAAAAATTAAAACTTAAATTAAAAATCATCCAAAACTCTTATTTTAACAAACTTATAATCAAACGGATCTGCTCAACAAGACAGATCCAACGCTATCAAAATTAGTTTAATCTGAGTCAAATCAAGCTCAGATCAGGCTGGTAAACTGCTTTTGGAAGCTTTCTAGATATAATTAGAAAGTCAAATTGATTTTGAATCTAGCATGCTTATAGTTGAATTGAGCTTTTCAGAATTGAGTGTTTCGGCGAGATAAATCCAAGAAGTATGAGATCACTCAATTCTGACATCATTAATACACTAAAATGTCTATAAAACACCCTCTGATAAATTGGATATATCTAGGTTGTCTGATTGGGAGTGGTTTAAAATTCATTTATTATTTGCAATTTGGATTCTATAAATAGAGCTCTGAGCCCCTCATGAGAAGAGGAGCTAGACCCTAGGCAAGATGAAGACCTAAGACAGGAGTGGTTTAAATTCATTTATATTTGCGATTTGGATTCTATAAATAGAGCTCTGAGCCCCTCATGAGAAGAGGAGCTAGACCCTAGGCAAGATGAAGACCTAAGCCTACGGTAGAGGGAGTTGCAGCTCAACCTTCCGCACCACAGATCTAGCCAACTCGAACTACTGCTACCTTTGGCCTCTATCGCCACTTCCTACAGTCTCGCCCATCGTCAACCTCCTACCAACACTGGCCACCAAACAACTCCAGTTATCGCTGTCACCACCGGACAGCTAGCATCATTTAATATTTAATAGTTTTAATAAATAACATTATCACATTTTTATCATTATTTATAAAGATATTAACATTAATCAATTTAAGTCAATGCAAGTCCCAATACAAATTAAATTTGGGCATTCCAAAACGTATACCTCACCAAAGAAAATTTTGCCTAAAATTAAGGGTTAATTACATATAGATAGAGGTGTGCATGCACCAATACACTTAATGAACAACTTAAACAGCTTGATTAATAGTCCATCATACTTATTTAACTTAATAAATAAACAATGGAGTCTATCCTCATTTTAGGGCTGTCAAAACAAAAACAGCTCATTTGATTATAAATTGGGCTGTTGAAGTGGAGAGATTATTGCGTGCGGACACCGCATGCATCTCTGCATGCGGTATTCGATCCTGGCCGTAGATCACGGTGATCTACGGTCAGGATTATTTCTGTTTTTCTAAAAAAAAAATAAAAAATTTTAGGTGGGTCCCACCGAAATACATCAGGACCGTAAATCATGTGATTTACGGTCCGGATCGGCGTCCGCACGCAAGCTGCGTGCGGACGCCGATCCGCATGGAATAATTTTTCGTTGAAGTGGCTCGTTGTTCGTGAACAGCTCGTGTTTGATCCTCTTAAGAAGCTCGTGTTCGATTTATTCGCAAAGTTAAGGAGCTAAACATGAACTTTTTTTTTTGTGCTTGATATATAAAGGAGCCGAACACGAACATGGATTTGTTCGTTCGCATACGGCTCGTTTTGGCTCGAAATACTACTCATCATATATATATATATATATATATATATATATATATATATATATATATATATATGAGTAGTATTTTTAAAAATTTTAATTGACTACAAGGCTATAAAGATTTATAATCAATTATAATTATTAATTAAAAAATAGAATAAAAATGTATTAAATTATATTTAAATGATGTTTTAATATAAACATTAAGATTTAAATCTTGCTCTAACACTTAACATCCTACAGTTGCAGGATTTGAGTTGTCAAAACGACTATTTGTTCGTGAACAACTTGTGCTCAACTTGTCAAGCAAACGACCTGAACACAAACACACTTTTTGTGTTCGAAATATAAACGAGTAGAACACTAACAGCGATATTTTTTTAACGAGCCAAACACGAGCTAGCTTAGGCTAGGGTTGTAAACGACCCGAGCTTGAGCGAGCTTAGGCTTGGCTCATGTTCGGCTCGTTCGAAGTAGCTCGTGTTTGAAATCGGCTCGTGAACAGAGTGTTCATGTTCGGCTCTATTTAAACATGTTCGTGTTCGGCTCGTGTTCGGCTCGAAATTGGCTCGTTAAACTTAAATTGAGAAAAATAGATGTAAAGTATGAGATTCGAATCTGGATCAAATATATACAAAAAAAGAAACTAACCACTTTGCCACATGAGGTGTTAAGATTCAAACTTAGACATAAATATATATATAATATTATTATATAAATAATATATGTAATATATTGTTATATAAAAAAGTTATATAATTTTTTTTTTTAATTTCGAGCTAAAACGAGCCGAACACAGGCGAACAAAAAGTTGTTCGTGTTCGGCTCGTTTATAATTCAAGCTTTAAAATTTTGTTCGTGTTCGGCTCGTATACTTACCGAACGAGTCGAACGCGAGCTACTTAACGAGCCGAACACGAGCTGTTCACGAACAACAAGCTTTTTTGACAGCCCTAGCCTAGGCTTAGCCCACGTTCGGCTCCTTTACACCCCTAATTATAACCATAAATCATTTAGTCATTTAATTAATGTCCCGAAAAATTTTTAATCAGCTTCCAATTCTTAGCCGATCTAACCTCGTTTTAGGCACAAATCGAACTTTTCACGTCATTAGATTTGGCTCGTGAAGATCCGATTTTTTCTCGATGTGTGATTCAAACCCGCAATCTCGCTATTATGAAATAATATCCTCAACTATGTAATATATATTCTAATATTAAAAAAATGATGCAAAATTTTCAATAACAAGCATCATGTTCAGATAATGCAAGCAACTCAACACTTATATCTAAACCATAATAAATACAATAAAGAAGTCAATTGCTGAAGATAAAATTTTCTAAAAAAGTCAAATTTAAAATTAAATTGCTTATAAAAAATAATTGAATATAATTTTATTATAATTGAATAATGTAAATTATAAAAATACAAACATATTTTCTTCAAAATAATTTTTATTTGGAAGATTTTCATGCATACCATTTAATTCTTATGTATTTACATATCTAATGTCTAATTTTTTTTATTTTTTAATGTATTTTACATTTATAAAAGTAAAAAAAAATGATTTTTTTATGTGATTCCGGTGGTGAGAGGTGTAAAGGAGTCGAGCAGCTAGTTTATATTTCGAGTTAAAAAAATGTGTTCATGTTCGGCTCATTTGCTTAACGAGCCGAACACGAGCCGTTCACGAACAAAGAGTCGTTCTGACAACCCTAATCACGTAGTCATAAGATGTTAAGGATTGTGACAAGATTTAAAACATCATATGAATTTATTTTAATAATTTTTATTATATTTTCTTAATTAATACTTTTAATTGATTATAAATGTTTGTAGCCTTGTAGTCAATTTAATTTTTTTTAAAATACTACTCATCAAACATATATATATATATATATATATATATATATATATATATATATATATATATATATATATATANTATATATATATATATATATATATATATATATATATATATATAAAATTAATTAATAATATTTCGAGCTAAAACGAGCTGAACACGAACGAACAAATATTTATTCGTGTTATTCATGTTCGGCTCGTTAACTTAGCGAACGAGCTGAACAAGTGCTTCTTAACAAGCCGAACACGAGCTGTTCACGAACAAAGAGCCGTTCTGACAACCCTACCGGTGGTATAAAATATAAAATGTAAAATATGTGTTAGATGTGTAAATGCATAGAAATTTGGTGGTATTTATGTAATTTCCCTTTTTATTAATTCAACTAGCCGAATGAAAAATGAAATTAAAAAAAAAAGTTATCCTATTTCGTAAATATTTTTTTTCTATTAATTCACCAAGCATCCAACAAAAATAAACGTGCCACGATAAACTCTTATCCTCCAAATATATTTTTTATAATTGCACGTGTTATTTTTGTAATTTTTATTGTAATTAATTTTATAATTTAAATATAAATTTCTATTAAAGACCTTCGTTATTTTTGAATTTATGTATTAAGTTAAAACTCAAATTCATATCATGCACAATAAAAATTTCAAAAGCCATCCGTAATCCACAAAATTTTTCTTATAAACAAAAGTAATTAAATATTAAATTATTAAATATATCAAAATTTAAAAAAAATTCACGCGTAATATCAATAAAATATCTAGCGCTATTTACGTATGTCATATGCACGTAATTCTGCGTGCATACCCCGAATAACTTTCTAATAACTCGATTATTAGGAGTTATTCAAAAATTATTGAGGGTATTAACTCCAATAAGATCTCAATAACCTAACAATACATTTCGCGGTTTTGGGTTTATCTTTTTTTTCTATCACTCGAGGGTTTTTTGAGGTTATTGAAGATATTAACTTCAATAACAGCTACATAACTCTACAATACCCTCCAAATAAACTTCGGACGCACATAATTTTGCATGCATATGTGACGCAAGTAAATATTTTTCCTCTTAAAAAGCCTGATTTTGCCCCTAAGAATTTAGTATAAATGGAGTTATGTTGTGAAAGCAAAAACACAACCAAACTCCACCCCAAATGTCTCCTTCCTTCCACTCTGCTCTCCTCCCCCATCTCCTCCTCCTCCTCCCCTTCTTCTCCTGCACCACCATCTCCTTCAATCCCTACGAAACCACAATCTCCCAAATCCAATCCGCCTTCTCTACCAACCAATTAACATCCCGACAACTCGTTCGCTTCTATCTCTCCCAAATCCGCACCTTAAACCCTAAGCTCCACGCCGTCATCGAAACCAACCCCGATGCCCTCTCCATCGCCGGAACTTCCGACTACCGCCGCAACCTTGGCCTGCCCCCCCTCTCCCCACTCGACGGCATCCCCATCCTCCTTAAAGATAACATCGCCACACTCGACCGTCTCAACACCACCGCTGGCTCTTTCGCTCTGCTCGGCTCCATCCCCCCTCGCGACGCCACCGTCGTCCAACGCCTCCGCCTCGCCGGCGCTGTTATTCTCGGCAAGGCGAGCTTGAGCGAGTGGGACAATTTCCGATCAATCAATGCGCCCGATGGATGGAGCGCGCGCGGGGGACAGGGGGTGAATCCCTATAACCTAACTGTCGGGCCCTGCGGATCGAGCAGCGGACCGGCGATTGCGGTGGCGGCGAATATGGTGGTGGTGGGGTTGGGAACGGAGACGGACGGATCGATTCTCTGTCCGGCGGCGAGGAATTCGGTGGTGGGGATAAAGCCGACGGTGGGATTGACGAGCAGGGCGGGGGTGGTGCCGATTTCGAAGAGGCAAGATACGGTGGGGGTGATGGGGAGGACGGTGGAGGATGCGGTGGCGGTTCTGGAGGTGATAGTGGGGTTTGATGTGTTTGATGCGGCGGCTACGGCGGCGGCGGCGCAGTTTATTCCGGCGGGAGGGTACCGGAGGTTTTTGAATGCGGGGGGTTTGAAGGGGAAGAGGATAGGGATTTTGCGTCGGGGGTTTTTCGATTATTCTCCGGAATCTGTGGAGAATGCCACTTTCGAATCTCACTTTCTCACTATAAAGTATATACTTCTTTCCATGCAATATTTCCTCCAATATGGGAGAAAATTTTGCTTCTACATAAGACGTACGCAGTGTCAGAGAGTATTGGAGAATCATATCTACGTTATACCCATGTAAACTACACAAATATATAAAAAGAAAAACACAGAACTTACTAGAAGATACAGGTAAGTTACATGGAGGTTACAGGGGTATAACGTGGATATAACCCTTCAATACTCTTTAAAAAACCTCTCTGACGTACGAGGTGTTACGTACATCTTATGTATGCAATTTTTTTATGCCAATTTGGGGTGATATTTTATCTCAAAATCACTCTAATACGGCATGCAATATTTTCTCCAATCTTACGACATTTACATACATACCAATCAATTCTTACATATTTACATATCTACACCTAAACTTTGATTATTAAATTTATAACGTCAAAAGTATCATTATTTTTACTTTTAAAAATTAAAAAATATAGCTTTTTATGCATAGGAAAAGAGGCGTGCATGTGTGTAGAAGCTGAAGCTTGCATGCTCGATCTATGAATACAAAAGTTTTGAGGGTTAGATATGCAAATGCATGGTATTTGAGTGGTATGCATTTAGGTCCCTAAATCTTTAATATCACATAAGAAATACCACCACTATTAACTTTATAAAGTCGAAATATATTTCTTTCATGCATTAAAATTTAAATATATATTCTCATGCATAGATTTATCATATCAAGATGATATCACTATAAATATGGCATATTATATTTTTTCTTAAATATAAATACATAGGATTTTTATGGTATGCATGTAAATTTCAAGTTTGAACATTAAATATGTAAATACATAAAAATTGAGTGGCAAGCATGTAAATCTCATTAAAGATACCACCACTATTAACTTTATAAAATCTAAATATGACACCAAGTTGGTATGATTATAAATATGAAATGTTACAATTTTCTAGTATAAATACATAAGAATGACATGGCATGTATGTAAATTTCTCATTTTATCCAAATGCATAAACAATATTAAAAGTAAATAATAAATTCAATAGCCTCTAACTCAAATTAATTATTTGCATTTTTCATTTTTTTTTTACAGGAGAAAAGGAGCCATTTTAGTGGATAATATTGAAATACCAAACGTGGAGACAATATTAGATCCAACTCAGAGCGGTGAGGTGGTGGCACTATTGGCCGAGTTCAAACTCGCCCTCAATGCTTACCTTAGAGACCTCGTAACCTCGCCCGTCCGATCACTCGCAGACGTCATCGCTTTCAACAACGATCATCCGATTGAGGTATCAAAACACAAGATTAGCACTAGTTATATTCAGAGTTTATAGAAGTATTAAAACCGTTTCTAGATTCTTTAAATTGAGACGAAAAAAGTCCCCACAGAGGATGGTCAATATTATGTTCGTGGGAGAAAATATTACGCCCGTCATTTGAAGTCGTGAATCGCACTGGCGGCATGGTGCGGTTCGCACTATCATTTTAAAAGGAAAATGCAACACATCATGCATAGGTTCATGACACGAAGATGATTTAAGCGTAAATATAAAGTTTTGGGCGTGTGATATGTAAATATGAAGTACTTATAATAATGAACACTCAAGTTGAATGTTAAAACATGAGATGAATCATAAGTGACACATAATGGGCATTATATAACATATAAACATATATATTTACATGCATGCCATTTAAATCACTAACATCACATCAAAAAGGTAGATATGTAAATACACAAGAATTGTGGGGTATATATATAAAATTTCCTATAAATTAACCCTCTTAACGCAATCACTTGGACCTTCTGCGGCTCCAATCAACCTTATTAACTCAAACAAAATAAGATTTGTATTATATAATTGATGATAATTTTATTTATTTATTTTTATAATGTATGTGATAAAATATTTATAATTGGTGTTTTATAGAAGCATATAAAATATGGTTATGATAGATGATTGCTAGTAGAATAATAGGACGTATAGAAGTGATGTCTTAGTTTACTAGCAACAATGTTGAATGCTAATAGAATCAAATATTATAGATTTAGACCTAAGCAATATAAACAAATAAATATTAAATAAAATAAAATTTTGGATCCTTTTTATTTTTTTTATTTTTTTTAAATATTTTTTTATTTCTTTATTTTTTTTTAAATTTTCAGAAAATAATTTACCAAACCCTAGATATTGTGATATGATATCACATAATGCCACGCTGCTCCACTATCCTAAATGTGAAAAAAAATATTTCGTCCGGACTTCTACACATTCGGGTGGTTAATCATCGACCGCCACATCACTTTCTGATGAGATGTATGGCGATGTGACGTCCGGTGGTTGGTCGTTCTGACTTGTGGTGTCTGGACGGACTATTTCTCCCCCAAACGCACCCTTTCTTGTAAAATGAATACTAATCATGAATAAAGATACGAAAAATTAATTTAGTATTTTCTTAAAGGATTTTAATGAGTATTAAATTTTATTTTGTCAAAAATAAAGTGTTAAAATTGTAAAATATTTAAAAAATCCATATTTTATCGTTTCAATATGTCATTAAATACGACCGAATTATAATTAAGGAAAGAAAAGAAAAATAAACTTCTAAGAAGAATCTTATAATTGTAATTAAGTTGAATAAAGTACACATAAGAAAAAAAAAATATTAGGTAGGAAGCATCACGACACTGATTTGGACTCTTCTGATGGGCAGTCGTGCGATACACGATAACATGACCGCACAACAGACAATGCAGTCCACTTACGGTGGCGTGGTATCGGATCACGTAGTAAATATTACATGTTGTGACCGCACGTCTGGACGACAGTCTGGATGGGTAGTTTTTCCATACCCGATTCGTCCAGTTGTGTGGTTCACTTGTGGTGATGTGGCATCACGAGTGGCTATGTAGTAAACATTACATATTGTGAGTCCGGACAATGGTCAGTATGGGCGGCGTGCATTACACGACAGCATGAATGCATTCGTACTTTGATCCATATGTCTGGTCCACCACATGTAATATTTTCTTCTTCATGAGACGCGCGTAATATTCTCTCTTAGAAAAGAATACACGCAATGCAATTTAATTATAATTAAGGAAACCAAAGAATACTAATTTATGACACTCTTACAACATAAATTCTGAATTTCATTTTCTTCTTCTATGACAATTCATATATAGACTCGCACTTTTTTCTATTTATAAAATTAGCCCCTCTTTAAAAATTAAAATAAACTTTTCATGTATATGGCATGCACGTTAATGAGATGAATTGCATGGACATGTGGATGCAGGAGAGGTTGCCGGAGTATGGGCAGGCGATATTCTTGGCGGCGGAGAGCACGACCGGGTTGGGTCCGGCCGAGAGGGCGGCCATTAAAAATCTTGCAGAGCTTTCCAAGAATGGATTGGAGAAGGTGATGAAGGAGAAGAAGTTGGATGCGATAGCATTCCCCGACGCGACGGCGGCGCCGATTCTCGCCATCGGCGGCTACCCGGCAATCAGCGTGCCGGCCGGTTACGACGACGACGATGTGCCTTTCGGCATTGGATTTGGAGCGTTGAGAGGGTCGGAGCCGAGGCTGATCGAGATTGCTTATGGCTTCGAACAAGCTACCAAAGTTCGAAGACCTCCTCAATTACAGGCTTCGTTTGAAGGAGCTTCACCGTTCTAAAACAATGAGAATTC
>NEWO01000010.1:1728738-1769553 GCA_003013225.1 Phalaenopsis aphrodite | reverse complement strand
TTTTTCTCCATTGTGTCCTATTTAGTGTCATATTTTCATTTAGTTCTAATAAATTAAGATCATTTTTAATACAATAAGCCCAAGTCTTCCTAGGTCTACATTTGTCTTTCTTAACACAAGTCGAATCTAAAACATCTACTCTCCTAATCAGATCATCTAATGGTCGACGTTTAATATGACCAAACCATCTAAGACGACTTTCTCTAATTTTGTCTGTAATTTTTATTCATGTCATGATTTTTTTTGACAAGTTTTACGCTGGTTGTCGACTACCTAACGCAACCCTCCACTTTTCACATCCGGGCTTGGGACCGGCAACAGCAGTGTTATAATTTAAATGAGAAATTTTGATAATTTAATTTGCAAATCCAAGATATTATATTATTATTATTTAATTAAATAAATATTCATTACACTAAAAAAATCCTTGCAGTAAACCTTTTCAAAGGATGCCAAAACAATTCTTTTTTTTATTTTTCCCCTATGATAAGTCTTGTCACAAATATTGTCCATCAATTTTAGTATTTACATATATACCACTCAATAACCATGTATATATATCCCCAACGAAAATTTTATAAAGTTTAAAATCTTTAATATCACATTAAAAAATAACATTATTCACAATTATGAAAAAATGGAATATATATTTGCATACATAGATTTAAGGCATCAAAAGGTTATATTTGTAAATACAAAATAATTGTGTGCAAGCTATATAAATTTCACTTCTTGTTATTGTTGTTGCCAGACCACAGTTTTGTTTGTTTGGACAAACAATATTGTGTCAACTTTTTCAAAAAACTGTTGTTGAAAACTATCGTTCTGACGCTAGTTCTAGCTAGGTGTGGTAGCAACATTCTAACTACAATATCTCATTTAAAAAATAAATAAATAAATATATATATATATAAAAAGATATTATAATAACTACCACTTCAACTTTTTGAATATCAGATTATTTTTCAACATCTGCCCCAAACAGACTCATAATTCTATTTAGGAGACTATTTTATTATTTGTTACTAAAAATTTTAGGGACGAAAATTATCATTTTCAACTTGATTTGTTAAATTATGATGGTTGTAAATATATATTTCTAATTCACACCGTAACTTTTTAAGAATTTACAAGCCACCCAAAACAAACGCTTAATCTTTTGCACATATTTTATATATTTTTTTAATTATATTTAATTACATAACAATACCACATTATATTCTATCATAGTAAATGTATATAGTTTTATATGCATTGAAGACTTATTTTATATAACATAGAGCTCTCAAAAAAGCTCATCCTTCAACATATGGAAGTATCTTCCTCAATTAATGAGAAATGATTGCATCCTGACACAAATTTGCATCATGTGTCCAATTAAAATTGGCCACATCAAAATATGAACCCTATTGAAGTGTGAAACTCATCATAACACATAATCAGTTTTAATTTGACACCTGATGAGTCGTCAAGCATCCTGATGCAATAATTTTTCCCACTTGATTGGTTTAGCAAGCGAGCCAAATATGAGCATAAATAAATAAATGAATTTAAATCAAATCAAACACGAGCAATCTATTCATGAGTCATTTCAAATACTACTTAACTTCGAACGAACCAAACACATACAAATAATCAACAAGGTTAAACTAAGCTCTTTTACACATAAAGCCTGCTCTAGAGCAATAAAAATAAATTGCTGTCTATCTATATATGTATATATATATATATATATATATATATATATATATATATATAATTTCATAAAAATTAACTATAGTAATACTTGAGATATAATCGACAGTTCCGGTTGGCTAAATCATAGCCACAGCCCACACCAAAAAAATATTTAGGATGTTTACATACATACCACTCAATTCCCATGTATTTACATACCTAACATTTTAAACTTCCATTTTTACAAAAAAAAAATCATCTTAATTATTATCTATTCATGAAAAGGTTATATATTTCACTTGTTAAAACTTAAAATAGTGCTGTTTTGTATGTGATATGAAAGCTTCGGGTGGTATAAATGAAAAAATAAAAAGTTTAGATGTCAGATATGAAATTACATAGGAATTAGGCGGCATGTAAATGCACCCAAAAATTATAATAATAATAATAATAATAAAACCGTAAGAATTGAGTTCATGTTGAAATGTCAAATGCGCGACCAAACCGAACAATCTCTCCATATATCAGTGGTGCAGGCCACTAACATTTTCTATTTACATACATACCACACAGCTCCCATGTAATTTACATATTTAACATATAAAATTTAATGTTTGCATTCATAAAACAATTGTCATAAACCAAAAGCATTAAAAGGTGTATACGGTGGGTTTTTTTATATATAATATTAAAGATTTGAACCTCCATTTGATATTTGAATGAGAATTTGGAAAATGGACGAAAGAGGGGGAAGAATTATTCCATACAGACACCGCATGCATCTCTGCATGCAGTGTCCGATCTCTACCGTCGATCATCGCAAAGATGTATTTCAGTGGGCCCCACTTTCAACATTTAAAAAAAAAAATTTTTTGTTTGTAGTGATTGACGGTGGAGATCTCTGCATGCGGCGTCCGTATGTGGTTAATTTGTAAATAGTAAGCTTCGGGTATGTTATTGCCCCGTTTTTCTAAATTACACATTCACTAATTGATGCAGGAATGTGGAAGTGTCAAGCATGGCCTATAAGTTCGTCTACTATTAATTCTTATATGAGATTTATAGTTGGAAAATAAACTCACCAAACATGCCATTAATGAATTGGACAAATCAGCAATAACATAAAGGCAGATTTGCATGCATGCCATTTACTTCTTCCTCATTTACATATCGAACACCCAAACTTCATCTTTTACAAATATGTGACACCTCGCCTAATGCATGAAAAGATGTATTTCACTTTTTAAAGGTAAAAAAACAGCAACAATTTTTATGTGATGAGAAAGATTTGGGTAGTGTAATGGTGAAAAGTGAAGGTTTGGTGTTAGATATGTGAATACATAGGAATTGGGAGTTATTGTATGTAAATGCCCCAAAAGTAAATTTAAAACCAAAATACCTTTGAAAGACAAACAAAAAATGAGAACTTTAAGAAATCTAGGCTGAACCAACAGCCTTTTAGGGATTTCATTTATCCTGAATTGAGCATCAAAAGATATAAATTCACTTCAAAGACTACAATCCTAACTCTAAAATAGTTCAAAATAACTATCTCATAAACCACAACATGATATAAAATTTCAAGGACTAACAAAAGAAACAAAATACAAAGGCCAGCAGTTGAGATTTACTCACATGTGATTTCGAAAGTGAAGCGCCGCCGCCGCCTTAATCGTGCTTTAACCAGACTGAGTAACAGCCTTCATTGATTAATCAAATAGCTTGAGATCTCAGAAAGCTTCGGATGAAACCGAAAACATTCTAATAACAGTTCTAAATATGGGCAGAAGAGCTACCAAAGCTATCTGAACCTGATCAGAAGTATTCAAGCGAATGCCGATTTGACCGCTTCCCTTGTTGCTTAAATTTCCCTGAAAAATGACTTTGGTTCCCCTTCCCAAAGAGTGCTGAGTTTGAATATTGCAGCCGGCGGCCAAATCACCGTGCCAGTCCACAACAGAAAGAGCGATAGTCGATAGAGCTTGTCCTATTGGATAGTCTTTTTCTCGTAAGGTCGCCTCAAGACGACCTCCGTAAGCGATATCGCCACGACCGGTCATCGCCCCGCCGCTTACGAGCAAGCTGAGCCGTTTGTTTAGCATCAACTTGTCTTCAATCTTTGCTCCGGCAGAAACTGAATCACCCAAGATGGTAGCGGAAAAGCCCGCAATGGTGTTATTGCGTCTAAAATTTTTTAACTTGGTCTCGCCTCGTAAAGTATAAGCCATGTCTCTTCCAACGGTCTGCAAATCCAAGCCTACGGAGCTGCCAGCGGCTTCGCTGTGCTTTAGAGAACTGGCAACTTCCATTTGAAGATGGCAGTCTTTTTTATCCTTTGTTATCTGCCCAGAAATAGAGAGAGGAATCTTATCTTTAACCACAAACAATCTTTCAACATTCAGACCTTCATAACCAACATCATGATCCCAACCTTGGGTCTCAAGAACAGGCCTGACAAGCCATTTGTTGGAGGAATCGAGGAAGCGGTATCGGTGAGTCGGATAATCGGAATCGAAAGAATTTGGTAGAACCAAGTCAGGCATGGGCACGGGAACGGATGCGGGGCTGCCACTTTCCTCTTCTACATTCTCACCGCTGTGCTCAACGGGCGCTTCAGGGACTGATTCAGACATTTTCTTCAACAGCTTCCGACGCTTGTTTTCTTCCTTTATTTGCTTTTTGATGAACAGCTTTTCCCTGTAATCAAGCTCCTCGTAGTATGCTTTCCTCTGTTCTTTGCTCAACTTTGCTAGCTGTGACCGTGTTAGAGATTTGAATGGCGGAAGCTCGTCATAATCAGACCCATCATCTCCATCAGATGTCTCCTCCTCTAGACCCTCAAACATGTTAACCTCATCATCCATCTGCTCATCTGGAAGCTTGAGATGGGGCCTTGTCTGAAGAAGAGAAGACAAGAGGAAAGGTAAAGGTGGGACTTTTGAACGAGATCCAAACGACATGCCTGGCGGGCTATCTTCTAACTTAAGAAGCATGTTTGCTTCTTGTAAGATCTTCGAAGCAAAAGATAACAGCAATAACTGTGGTTTCCAAACTTGCCCATTCGGTAACACCCTCTGCCCAGCTCTGTTCATTCTGCAAGCGGTATGGTTCTCCACCAATGACACAGGGTTCATGAGCCGCACATCTCCAGCAGCTTGGCGTATCGCCTGCTGAACAACATGAGAGCGTTGAGTTACAAACATCTCATAGCTCAGAGGGCTGCCATTTGGGCCATCAGGTGGAGCAGAGGCAGCATGGGTGAGAACCACAATGGCATTAAACCAAATGGATGCGCCAAATACATCCGTGATGGTTCGCAGAAGAGGCACATCACCATAATCCCTGCTCTGCATGTCCAGACGATCAAAGTACAGGACAATATCTGGAGGAGTTTTACTGATGAATCTCTTGATTGAGTTTAGCATTCTCTCATTGCGGCGTTGATCTGAGGGAGAAGAAGATAGTCCAGGGGTATCAATTACCCTGACTTGTATGCCCTGAACAGTGCCCACCACCTCCTGAAATTTCCTTGTACCCAAGTGGAAAGCATTGGTGCAGACTTTGGTTGAGTCAAAGATTGAATTGATTGTAGCACTCTTGCCAACGCCTGATTTCCCTATAACCATAATAGTGCAGGTGAAGTTAAGGGGTTCCTTTCCAGCAGCTTCAAGTTGTTCTGCCATGACACTAGCTCGGTCAAAGCTGAAAACACCTTGCCTATTTGTGTTCCTCCTTAGCTGCTCAGCAAGACCAAGCCTGTACAGAACCTGTGCAACTACTACATTATGTGGAGTCTGGCCTAACCTATGAGCAAGGCGCAGGAACTTAACTCTAATCATCTGAAGTTTTTCCCTGATCTCATCACTTTCCTCGGTATCATCAGTAACAGAGTTCTCAGAGTTGGGGGGCGGATTATGGGGAACAGATCCATTTACCTTAGATGGCTGAAGTGAACGAGTAGGTTCCAGTAATGGCGCAGAAGATCCTAGACCAGCAGGACGAGATGGCAAAGAAGGGGTTAAAGAAGGCTCAGAGTGTGGCGGTGAAACTTGTCGAGTAGAAGCCTTGTTTTCGTCATCATCAATGGAGCTAAACTCACCCGCATCTTCAACAAAAACAGATTCTTTTGGCTTATCCTCCTTCAAAATAGACTTACTTTGAGATGTAGATCTGCCACTTTGTGTCAAAGACTCATCATTTTCACTTGTAACATCAGAATATGAAGATCCTTCTTCCACCAACACCGAATCTGGCTCTACTTTTATCCCATCACCTTTACTGATATCATCAATATCTTCGCTCTGTATTTCCTCAATTTCATGTTTATTTAAAACAACCTCCTCACACTTACAACTATCTACACTTTGTTTACGAAGACGAGTCTCATCTCCAATTACACCATTCTGAGGCTTCTCACAACCTAAATTTTGATTACCAGACTCGGAAACTATTTCCCGATCACCATCCCGAACAGGGTAAGTTTTCACAATTGCGCCATCTGATTCATCACCATTCAAATTGATCAATTCCATTCCCTCTCCATCACGAGAAAAATTATCAGATTCAACTGCTGCTTCTTTTCCAGAGGATTCAGCCAAATTCTGACAAGACAAAGGATAATCCTCAGAAGGAACATCCCCACTGAAGTCTTCAGTACCACAATTGCTATCATCTGCAACAAATGCAGGGATTGCTACATGAGAATCTTCTTGCTCCTTTACAGGAAAAACCACCTCCTTATTACCCGCAGCTGTCTCGAGCGGTCCAAAACTAGTATCATTGACCCGACACCTGCCTTCAGAAGAAACAAGCTTGTCTTCCTTAGGGCTCCGATCAATATCATCAACATCAGTCAACCCCTGCCCCAAGCTAGAGCCGTCATTATTTCCCTCCAAAACCTTTCCACTCTCAATAAATTGCTGTGAATTCAAGCTCTCCACATCTCCAATAGCGTCCTCAAAAACGTCACCCTCAGAAGAATACCTGGTCAGACCATTACTGACCCGACAATCAGAAAAACTCTCAGGCGCCGTCTCCATCTCACCACCCTGTTTCGCCTCCACCGTTCTATCGCCAACAACCCCAACCCCGCTCTCCATCTCAACCCTAAATAGAAACAACCTATAATCAAAACAACAAGACCGAGTGGTAAAAGAAAATCAAGCACTCATGAATGAATGAACTCGCATTAAACAGAAAAAAATATATGGAAGATGACGGTCGTAGAGCAACCATTTTCTAGGGTTTTGAATACCGATGATTCAGAGGAAGATTCAAACTCACCTCGCAAGAAAGCTGAAGAAAACCCTAAAAACAGACTGCTGTTTCTCTTCTGCTTGTCTTCTTTCCGAATAGCTGCAATCAAGCTGTAGATCTAAGCCACCTGCTGCTTCGGCTCTCTATCGCTCGCGGTAGAAGAAGAAGCAGAAGAAAAGCGGAAAAAGATCGGGAGGACCTTTACCAGCGATCGACGGAGGAGAAGGTAGGTGGCTGCGAATGGACGGGCGATGACAGTCGTCAGTCAAAGTGAAAATAAAATTAAAAGGGGCATTTCCATGAAGAACACCCAATTTCTATCTATTTACACATCGAACCCCTAGATTTTATTTCTTATATTTATATCAAAGTAAGGTGATATATATGTAAAAATTGAATTTTGGGGGTTTCATGTACAATCTTCCAAATAAAAATAGTATGGGCATTTACATATATACCTCCTAATTCTTATAAATTTAAATATTTAACAACTAATTTCTCATATTCACATGCATAGCAATCAATTTCCTAAGGTCTCATCAAAAACATTATTACGAAGCAGTCCATGTATAAGTATTATAAATGTAAATGTCAAGCTTAAATATCTACAAATCAAATTGTACGGCCAGAAAGAGACTATCTGAGTCATTTCATATCATCGAGAAACAGGGCGCTCGGAATACAAGCATGGATAGAAGTGTCTGAGATTGAGGGATTAAGGTCAAACACTGAAGACTAAGTGAAGAAACCGAGTGTCCAGAGTCAATCTACTAAGGTTGAGTGCCCACTGCCTAGTGATCGGAATCAGGTGATTGACGGTCGAACGACCAAAAGGAGGATATCTATTGATGTGCAAAACAAGCAAACACGTGGTTGAATGCTAGGAGATAGATGTTCGAGCCTGGATGACTCATCTTTGCATCTCAACAACCTAATTAGGAGTCAACTTTTTTCAATATCACAAGTCGTGAAAACAAGATAACAACAATCTGAGGACTAACATCTCAGGGTTTAGGGCCAGATAGGCTCAAGTACGTCTTTTCTCCAAAGTCCCAACTACTATAAATAGAGAAAATTAAATATAACATAGAACTATTAATCCTGGATTGACTGTAACTCCAATATTCATCTAATTATTATTGGTAAGGAGGTATATATATAAAAACTAAAATTTCAATGTTAGATATGTAAATAGATAAGAATTGAGTGACAATTATGTAAAAATCTTCAAAAAAAATATGATGTGTGTGTTTGATAATAATACAAGATATAAAATTTTTTTTAGAGAGTTATCCAAAATGTCAAAAAAGATGATCAACAACTTAAATGATTGAGCTATTTATGCAAATTTGATATTTGCAGTATTAACTCTTAGTTAGCCATCTTGCCAACAAGGCATGACAATAAGTTGCCAATGCTATAGTTTGCCACTTCAATTTTTGCATTGATTTGCAATGAAAGGCAAAAGATAGTTTAAAATGAAATCAAAAATATGCAAAGTGAAAATACATCAACAATCAAGGCATTTTTAAGATCATTTTGCTTAATATTTTTTACATTTTTTTATTAGAAAAAACAAATTATTATTAAACACAATAACTTTAAAATATTTTAAGCATTTTTAAAAATAACTATCACTGGCCAATCGATCAAATACTACTCATTGCGACCCACAATACAACCAACAATCGACAATGATTACAGTTTCGGGTCAGTTTGGGGCAGCTACAACTTATTAAAAAGCAATTGTAAAGCTGCTAAAAAATAATCTGATATTCAAAAAATTTTAGTGACTATTACCAGTTTTTTTTTTTTTGGAGAAAGTCTAATAGCTCCACTGCACCTAACCAGAACTGGTGGAAAAACACAGGTTTTAGTGACACTTAAAAAAAAAACTATGAAAACACGGTTTATCAAAACAAACAAAACTACGTTGCAGTGTCACACCGCCGCTCAAATGGACCCTTCATTCCCTCATCACTCATAGTCACCGCAGCCCACCAGACATTGCCGCCAAAATCACATAAATAAATAATAACAATAATATAATTTTAAGATACTAAAAAAAAATTATTACACGTCAAATATAAACAAAATTAAATTAAATTAAAACTAAAATAATCCCAAGCCCCACCTTAGTCAAGTAAGAGATGAGCCATTTAAAAAACCCATCCAAGCATATGAGCAACATGAACAAAATGACATATATTCATTGTGACCCTTTAAAATTCAAATATTACATCCAAGATCAAAACAAATTAGCCACAAGAACAACATAATCAAGAGTCACACACTGAAAACAACAAAGCAAAATGAAATCAATTGCAAGAAGATTCATCTTCAGGTGAATAACTATAGTTTCCCATTCAAAAAACAGGAGAGAAATTATTCAAAACGATGCCTCTCTTGCAGATTTACCAGCTTTAAATAAACAAAAATTATATGTAAAAAAAAAATTTGTTTTTTTTTGGCAAATAACATAATATCATAAATTAGAAATCTCATCAAACATAGTAGCCGGTGAAGGTGAAACCTCTGCCTGCAATCTCCCCCACGCAGAACCAGCCATACAATTCCAGACCAAATAGAGCAGCAACGCCTAACTCCTCAACCGTCATGTCTCTTCTGTTCCTCCATATGTGCTTCAGGCCCTCAAGTTCTTTCCAGAATGATTCATACCGGACTGGTATACTGAAAAAATTGAAGTGATTGAGTTAGTAAAGGGGGATTTGCATATATATATTTATTTATAGGAGAATACAATCTTTAACATCACATAATAAAAAATTTTCACTAATATATGAACATTTTTTGGCATATATTATGATGTAATTATGATGCAATTATGTATGTAAACTTTAGGAGTTGATATATCAATATATAAACATTGTGAAGTATGGATGTGAATTTTCTAAAGATATGTGCTGAACTTGACTATTATGATGAACAAAAAGTGAAGCTGTGCGGCTTTAGATGCATATATATACAAGGTAAGCACAAATTAGAACGGTAAAAATGGGGCGGCAATTCAACAGCTCGAACGACTGATCACTCGTTATCCATAAACTTTAGAAACAACAATTTCAAAAAATTTAGTTTTTTAGCAATAAATAATAGGAAGAATTACATATATACCGCTCAATTCTCATGTGTTTACACACATAAGACCTAAACATCAAATTTTACATATATATATATATATATATATATATATATATCGTCTTATGTATGCATGAAAAGGCGTATTTCACTGCTTAAAGTTAAAATAGTGGTATTTTAGATGTGAAACGAAATATTTAGGGGTTAAAATGCAAAAAAAAAAGAATTAAGTGTTAGATACGTAAATACATAAGAATTGGGTCAGGTTGATATGAATCCTTCTCATTTTGAAGCGCTGCATCTATTCTGTGCAAATATTATTTTAACTTCCAGCTATTTTGCCTTTAGTTTTATCCATTTACTTCTTAATTTTACCCCATCACTGATCTCATTAATTAATGCATCTTCTAATTTCCATTTTAGATACCCAAATAAATTAAAGTCTATTTTATGCTACCTTATGATAAATAAATGTTTTCCCCAACAACTTAGTAATAAATTTATTTTTCTATGTATCAGTCCTTATCATTAACTTAATTTGGCTATTAATTACTTGTGCAGTGCTTCGATCCACAAAGGAAAGCTGATGTAATTGCAATTTAGAGAGTTTTACAAGTATTGATGATATTATTTTCTATTACATAGAGCTCAAAAAAAAAAAATTTTATTTAATCACTCAAATTTAATTATAACAATTGTCCTCTTAGTTACATAATTGTCACAAGTAGCTTAAGAGGTGTTAGTGCCTTAATAGGTTATCAATAAGAGGGATTTGCACATCTATAAATGCTTCCTTTTGGGAAGTAATAGGCATAAAAAAGAAAGGAACCAATTACTTTGCTTTGTGATTGACATTTTTGGGAGTTGCTGACATTCAAATCAAAGAACCGTTTCTCTCTCTCTTTCTTTCAATCTCATGCAATTAGTACTCTCATCAAGCAAACAACTTCCTTGCTTATGTCAACCCTCGCTCATTTCTCTAGCTTTGACTCTTCGGCTCCATATTGGAAGCAATCGTTGTTTGGTGTTCTTGCCTCGCCGCACTAGCTAGTTGCTTCCAACCAATTGTTCCTTCACTAAAACAATGTTCTATCAACTTCATCTTTGATGTCTCCAAGTAACATCATGGGATCCCCAAATCACAACAATCTCAACTCCCAAGATCCCCAAATAACAACAGTGTTTCCTCTTACTTTCCTTTATGCTACAAATTTTGTACTTGCTTTATGTTTTAAGATATGAACATATATGCATTTCTCTTTTGCTTAGTTGCACTAATGCTCTTGTACCAGAGTCGTCCTCTTTGATGTTGCCTGAAATCATTGATCATACGAGAAAAATCTAGTGAATTTGGATCAATTGAACTTGTAAGGTTGGATCAACTTGAGTTAAACAACTGTTGTCATATGAATAGCAGAGAGGGAGCTTTTTCACTGTTGTCTTAGCTTATTGAGTGAGAAAAGCAACCAGCGACTCGGCCATTAGGCTTGTTGAGTCCGACCTTCAAGACCTGTTGGAATCTTGGACTAGGGTTGTTCATGGATTCGCACTCTCATCATGATCAGACTAATGAACAGGGGCTCTCCCACAACAACATTAGTCTGTTGAGTGCAAAAAGCAACCGGTGACACTATCATAGGCTTGTTGAGTCCGGCCTTTAGGACCCATTTGAATCCTAGACTTGAGCAATAAATAGACTTTGCATTCATCATCATCAAATTAACAAAACGTTGAGGTGTCAATTCGAGTCAGCGGGATGGGTTCTGGTCTAGCACGAAAATGACATGACCCAAATAGGGTCAACCCGAACCCTTCAAAAATAATAAATAGGTCATAAACTAAGACGAAGACCTGACCCGTACCCGAGCTTTAGTGATTTTTCGGGTCATGTTTGGGTTTTTGGGTTCAACCCGAACCTGACCAGAATAATAAACAAGTCGAATTCTCTAACGAAAACCAGACTCGAAAAATATTCGGGTGAACCCTAAACAAGATTTTTCGGGTCGTGTTGGTGTGTTGGGTCAATTTTTGACACTCCTAACAAAACAAGGGCTCTTCTACTACGGATTTAGATTGTTAAGTACAAAGAGCAGCAAGTGAAGGTACCATAAAATCGTTGATTCCGGCCTTCAATACCCATTTGAATCCTAAACTTTAGCAAAAAGGGATTGGTGCTTCTCCAACATAACTATCTAAAGCTTACGGAAGTCCAAGATTTCTTGCCTGCCATTTGAAATCTTGGCAATCCTTATATAGGGACCTGTGACCATCAAAAATGTCTTAAGAATTTTGTTTAAAATTTGTTCCGTTTTGAATTGTCTAACTTAACGCAACTTTGTAGTTGGCAACTTGAACAACTTCTCAACTAGATCGACATAAAGCACAATGTCACCCGAGTAACTTGAGAATCTTGACTTCTAGCACGCATCAACCAAAATAATTGAATAATTATGGGGATCTCAACGTTTAGCACGATGTCGACCCACGTAATTGAAGAATTCTGGGGATTTTGACGTTTGATGCGATGTCGACCCAAATAATTAAAGAATTATGATCGAGTATCTAGCACATTGGTCGGAGCACATACGGAAATTTTAATTTATTGATTGGAGTTGATTTTAAATAATTTTGAACGCACTTTGAAATATATTTGGTCTGAACTTAACCATATGTTTAACCTACTCAGCATTCTTAAACATTATGATAAGCATCTAGCACATTAGTCGAAGCACATAGAAGAATTTTATATTTGTTAGCTTGAATTAACTTTTAGGGTGGGGGATTCTATTGTTATTTGTACGGGTGTATTATTATTGAGATGAGTGCAAATATTTTCATTTATGCACTTAATTTCGCCTTATGTCCGCTCGTGTATTTGGGATTGTGGATGCGGTGGCAAGGTTTAGATATATGTGCATTAAAGTTCTTAAATTTAGTTGAGCGGCAAATTTTAGCTTAATATACATTTGATTTGGGTGGCAAGGTTCATTTGTATGTATTAAAGCTTTGTGTTTCATATGGGTGACAAGTTTTGTTTGCAATTGTTAAAGCTTTGCATTTAATTTGGGTGAAATTTTGTTTGCATGTAAACTTTATAAATCAAATCGGTACACAAATGATTTTCTTCTCCTTCTGTAAATAGAAGCAGATGATTTAGTTCATTTCACACATTGAAGCTCTCGGGAGGTAGGAAAACTTCACTTGTTTTTTTTATGGTTTGGAGCTTTTGAGTTCTTCAGGTAAGATCTTATATTTTACTTTTATTTTTTCATTTTAAGTGTCTTTACATTTGTTCAAGTTTTAATATAAGTTTCATTTATATTACTTTAAATACATTTTATACTCGACTTAGATTATATTAAGTCCAAACAAGCACATTGTGTCATCCCAGTTGGGAGACCACTTCGGGAGTCTAAGCCTACCCATCACGCCAAGAAAGGCGTGCATATCGATATTGTGAAACCGCAGCTAAAATATTTAAAACCCACCACACCGAGAAAGGAGTGCATGGGATTGTAGGGAAAACTGCATAACACGAGTATTTTCGTACTACATCGTGAGTGTTGCACAAGTTTCTCTCGCCACACAAAAAAAAAAACATGCATGAGTTACGCTCATCATGTCAAACACGTAGCAAAAAGGTTGCGCCGCAAACACCGCATGCGAGTTTCCCTCGCCAAGCAAAGAAAAATATTGACGAGTTCCACTAGTTGCACCAAACACATCGCAAAAAAGTTGACACTACATCGCGAGTTTTCTTCTCATTAAGAAAAACGTGCATGAGTTTCGCTCGTCTTACCAAACACATCGCAAAAGTGATTCGCGTTGCAAATGTCACCTGCAAGTTCCCTCGCCATGTTAAGAAAAGCATGCATGAGTTTTGTTCATCGTGTCAAATGCAACGCAATCGGGTTCAAAAGTTGAGAAATACCACATTTAACACCTTTATAGATAAATGACGGGGAGAGATGAATCTGTACAAATCTCTCGATACAACTGGCACTCGCTCCCTCGCCTTAGAACTATATGCATGCACGCAGACTCACATACATTATTTTTCCCTCAACCTAAGTTATATAACCACTTACATTCTAACATGATATTAAACACATTCTCCCTTACATTTACATGACAGTAGCGTATAACACATTTTTTTGGATACAAGTACAAACTAAACTAACTTAAGCATAATTTTCAATAAATAGAAAAATGAAAATCATAAACCTTTCAAAAGTTGATTTATGCTCATATGCTAAAAAAAATTGTGCTTAAGTTTATTTAGTTTATGCTCATATGCTAAAAAAAATTGTTGTATGATGTTGTCAAGTAAATGTAAAGGAGAATGTGTTTAATGTTATTTAAGTATATAAGTGATTGTACAACATTGGTTGAGAAAATAATGTATGCGAGTTAAATGAACTAAGCATTGTGTTTCTATTTCTAGAAGAAGAAGAAAACTATGAAGGACTTGATTTGATTAAAAAAGGCACATCCAAACAAAATTTTTTGCACAAATTAAATGCAAAGTTTTAACACAACAAAACTTGTCGTAAATGCAAATTTTTAACACATGCAAACAAATTTTGCGGCCTGAATTAAAAGCATATAAGGTCAAAATCTGACACTCAAATAAATATGAAAATTTTAATGCAAATAAATCTAACCCTCGCCAACAGATCCGCAATCCCAAATACATAAGCGGGCAGAAGGCAAAGTTAAGAGTTTAAACGAAAATATTTGCACTCATCTCAATAATAACACTCATGCAAACAACAATAAAATCCTCCCTAAAAAATTAATTCAGGCTAACAAATATAAAATTATCACATGTGCTATGGCCACATGTTGGATGCTCGATCATAAGGTCCGAGAATGTTGTGCAGGTTAAACATATGCTTAAGCTTGGACCAAATATGCTTCAAAGTGAATGCAAAAAATATTTAAAATCAACTCAAATCAATAAATTAAAATTATCGTGACCCAATCAACATGTTAGATGCTCAATAACAAGGTGTAAGAATGTTGTGCAGGTTGAACAAATGCTTAAACTCAAACCGAATATATTCCAAAATGCACACAAAACTATTTCAAATCAACTCAAACCAACAAAATAAAACATCTACATGTCCTCCGAAGTGGTGCCCCTAATACTCAGGCTCAAGCGTCTGAGGATGTTGTGCGAGTTAATTGCATGCTTAAGCCAAAATATAATGCCTTGGGAAGCATGCACACATATCAATCTTTATAAAAATCTAAATTTTCGTATGTTAATTGCAAATATATGTAATACACGTGGTCATGAGTGATATAATTTGTCATGGGAAGCATGAACGCATATAAGCTTTATAAAAATCTAAATTTTCAAATGTTAAATTTAAATATATGTAATTACACACGCTTTAGAATTGGGTGTATGTAAATGCCCCAATTTGGCAAGTTTATAAGTCTCACACTTTGGCCAATATGAACCTCCTATCCACAAGAAATGGACTTGACAAGAATGAGCCATCATTGACCCATTCAGATCCTCCTCACAAGGCCGGAGTTGATATAACTCATGCTCTTAATGATGTTTAAGTTATCGTGTATTGTTATATAACCGGATCATCAAATGATATACTTTTAATTTGACCAAACCATCTAAGTGGCTCTCTCTAATCTTGTCTGTCACTGGAGCTACACCAACCATTTCACAGATATATTCATTTCGCATTTTGTCTCCAAATGACAATCCACTCATCTACCTAAACATTCTCAACTCAACTACACTTAACATAATTTTATGCTTCTCTTTCAAAAGCCAACATTTTTTGTCATAAAGCATTGCAGGTTGCACCACAATAATATAAAATTTTTCTTCGAGTCTAAGCGATACTTTTCTATCACACAATAGGCCCGATGCATTCCTCCACTTCAGCGAACTTGAATTCTACTAATAATATGGGTTTAAAGTTGACCTTTGATGTAATCCCACTGAAATAGAAAAATGCTTGATCAATCCTCCTTCGATTCGAACACAAAGAACAACTCTAGCATACATATCTTTAATGATTTGAATATAAGTCATATCAACACCTTTCTTTTCTCGAACTCTCCATAGAACTTCTCTTGGGACCATATCCTAAGCTTTTTCAAAATCAATAAAAATCATATGTAGATCCTCTTTACTCTTTGTACTCTCCATCAAACCTCTTAATAAATGTATAGCTACCACAGTAGACTTGCCCAGTGTAAGTCCAAACTGACTATGAGAAATCCTTGTATCATGTCTCAACCAAAGTTTAGTTACTCACCCATAATTTTAATATATGACATATTAACTTAATTCCTCTATAATTTGCAGACTCATGTGCATCCCTTTTATTCTTAAAAATGGAGACCAAAATACTCTCTACTCGAACATCATTTTAGTTTTAAAAAATATATTAAAGAGTCTAGTAAGCCAAGAAACTTAAATCTCCTAAATATTTCCACACTTCAATTGGGATATCATCAGGTCCAACAAAATTTTCACCCTTAATTATCCTTAAAGCAGCTCAACTTCCCTTTTACAAATGTGATGGTGTAAAAAATTGTTTATTATTATTAAAGTTATTCAAGTCACAAAAATTGATCATATTTTCAGAAATTTCATTGAAAAGTTTATCAAAATATCTCACCCAACTATGTTGAATATCTTCTTCTAAAAAAAACACTTTTTTATTTTTATTTTTAATACACTTCACTTGATTAGATCTTTATTTTTCTTTTTCTTTTTTTTTTTTGCTTGGACGGTTTATAAATATATTTTTCACCATCTTTAGTATCTAATCCATTATAAATAAATATCACTAAAAGCTGAATTCTTAGCGTCACAAATTATTCTCTTAGAATTCATATAGGTCACTTTATATTTTTTTAAATTCTATAAACATTTACATTTAAATCAATTTTTATAACAAAATTTTTTTATATTTTATCTTTCTTAAACCTTATTATTCCACCATCAACTATTTTAATTTATAAAACCTTTCTTATTTGATTCTCCAAGTACATATTTTGCCACTTATTTAATAGTATTTGTTGTTCTATCACACATATAATTAACTTCTTTATGAACATCTCAAATCTTAAAATCTTTAAGTTGTCTCATAAAAATAATTTTATTTGTCTTTTAGGGTTTTTGTATTTTTTATCTTCTAACTCCTCAACTTAAAATGTAGAACCAATAATCTATGTTGAGTATGTAAATTTTAACTTTGAATGACCTTAAAATCTTTACATTCTCGACGATCTCTTTTTCCCATAAGAAAATCATAAATTTGTTCTTTATTAGATTCTTTCTTATAAGTAATAGTTTGCTCTTTTTTTTTCTTAAATAAAGTATTAGTAATAAATATAATTTAAAGCAAAATCTAATATGGTTCTACTTTCTTCATCAATCACTTCAAAACTGTAGTAATCATGAGTATTTCTAAAATCTTCTACCACTCTACTAACATGTCTATTTAAACCTCTTCCAAAAAAAATTCTTTCTTAAATATATATCATTTGTATTAATTTTTTTATGTCATTCCATTTTTTTTATTTTTTAGCATATATTTGAAACTACTTGAGAAACATTAACACTCATAACATTAAAAATCTTAATATCAACAATAATTTTTAAAGCTATAATTTCATCTCTAATTCTATTAATTTTTACAATATCATCTTCAAAACTCTTATTTATAATGACACACACCATTTCAAGTGCAACTTTCATCTAATGTTCTCAGTTTTCACATGATTTTCTCGATTATCGAGTCGACCAAGGTTACATCAACGTTGCATTTGTACATTTGCACAAGAACAAAGCCTTCTAAGGTGACCAAATTTTCTCCTTCTCGACTTGCTTGCAGCCAACATTGATAGTTGTTTATTTTATATTATTGCAAGAAAGCCTGTTCATGACTACTGTATTATCTTCTTTGTCTGTGCTTGCTAAATAGTATCCACTAGTTAAATATTAATTTCAAATTTAAGGAATTACATGTTCACTAAAAACTACAATAATATTTCTTAACATGAGAACCATGTGAGAGTTAATTCAATACGCATTTGCTAATCAGCTTGTTAAGTTAATTAGCTTGTTGAATAACTGGTTCAATTAATTTGAGATATCAAAATACAAGCTCGTCATGACAACAACAGAAAATTATAAATAAGTCAAATACGAATGTATATGCGAAAACCCAGCTTAAGCTCAAGGCAAATTTAAATAAATTGGCATATGATCAAGCAAAATTTATGGAGTGATTGGCTTGGCTAGATCACAATCCTACTTTTTGAACAATATGTTTGTGCTTAATATAACTGGGATACTATTTATATTGGCTGCGGCTAACATCATGAGGCTCTTTCATAAATCAATACAAATTTATTCCTGGGAACAATAATTATAAACAAAAAAAAAAAATTACTATCGGCTTCTTATATAACTTTCTTTTTTACCTAAATCCAAAAAATAGATTTACTACGATTTAGGCAAGATTTTACCCAAAATCTTTGGCAACAATTTTCAGACTCTTAGCAATTGTATGCAGAGCACAAGAGCACGAAAGAATGTCTTATTCCAAGGAGTATGAAGCAATGATACAAGACAATATATAGATTCATCAAAGAATGAAAGAAGAAAAGTAGTTAACACTAAAAGAGAAAAATATCTACAACTAAAAAGATAAATACAAATTATAAATTTTAAGCTACTTGATTTGGTTTTTATATAATAAATCTATAAAATTCTGGCTTTCTTCTTTGGCATGAATTTTTGTGATACAAAATTTCTTCCATATCATGATCCATAGGATTTTAGATTTCATCATTAGAATTAATTAGTGAGATCCCATTTTCTATGTTTAGCACGAATCCATGGGCTGCAACATTCTCCCTCAAGCTAGAGAATTGATTTCTTCTATTCCCAACTTGGAAATGATTTCATAAAACATAGTTAAGCAGTCCATAGTAGATATCTCTCTCAATTTACTTATCAAGGGCACATAAAACATACAAACTAAGCCTCATAGCATTTCCTTAATGGAAATGCCTTTCATTGCCAACCTGCTTTCTACAATCATGTTGCAATGGGTTAAGAGATATATTTAATGTTGATTTATTGTAAAAATACTACTTCACAAGTCCTCCCCACTTGATTCTTGGCTCATATAGGATAACTTCTAGCCAGAATAATTCACAAGCTTCTTAGGTTATAACCCGAAATTCAAGTTGAACAGAAAATCTAACCAATGCATTTTACATTTTTCTCCCCCAAGTTGTCAAAATCCCACCAAAAAGTGCATAAAATCCTAATGTTGACTTGCATAATTTTCATCTATGTAGGCTTCTAAAGTTCATCATTCCTTCTGAATAGGACTTCTTTACCTGAGTTGCCTTTTAGATAGTGCAGCAAAAAAAGAGCAACTTTTAGACGTGGATCCGATCCCACAGATCAAGCATGAACTAACTAATCATGCCAATTGCTGATGCGATGTGTGGGCATTTGCAAACTAGGTAGATGAGATTCCCAACTAATCTTTGTTACTTATCAATAGTTTTCCTTTCTTTATTTTCCCTAAGTGTTTACATGATATAGTAAGTGTAGCAACTGGTTTGAATCCTAATTTTCTAGTTTCCATAAAGAGAGACGTATCATACCTTTTTTTGCTGAGAGATGAAGATGTCTTGCTTCGAGTATGCAATTTCAATTATAAGAAACTTCAATTTTTTTATTTTATCTCAAACACTTTCACCAAACATTGTCTCAATTTTGTTTTTAATCTTCATCAATTCACGTGACAATAATATTATCAACATGATCCAAGACTTATAAAAAGCCTCTTAGCTGAGTGTTTGATGAAAAGTGTATGATTTCCTTGATTTTATTTAAATCCAATTAATTTGGTCATTTTGAAATCATCCCAAATTAAACTCTGGGAGATTGTTTTCATCCCAAATCAAGCAATAGATGAATCAAGCTCCAAATGACTATTTTAAACCATGGGAAGTCTTTAGTTTCGATACCATGTTGGCTGTCTCATGCTCTTCAAATCCAGAAGGAATGATAATGTCAATTCTTTATCTAAATCCCCGTTTAAGAAGATACTAACAAGGTATGATGCTAGAGATAAGAGAATTTTTATTGCATTCATCTTTGTCGCAAGAGCAAATGTCGCTTGATAATTAATTTTTTAATGTTTCGTGTAACCTTTAGCAACGGGTTATGCTTATACCTTTAATAAAGCCATTAGCTTTGCACGTCAAATTGAACACCCATTCAATGCCTACAACATTTTTTTCCCCTAAAACTTATTCACCTTCGTGTTCTTCACAATGCATGTATTCCCATTCTCGTGACATTTTTTATTCATATATTGATAATGCCTCAGGAAAGGTGTTAAGAATATAAGTAGTGTTTAGACTCGCAATGAAATTTCTACATAATAGAGAAAGAGATTTTAGTGACAAAGAATGGCACAAAATATACAAGGATTGTTTTGTGCAATTTTTGTGCCTTTCCTAACAACAATGTGAAGGGCAAGGTTTTTTTTTTTTAATAGATTATATATTAAGGGGGTCAGAACTTAATAATATTCATTAATAATATCAGGAAAGGCCTTTTAAATGTGTTATTGTCAGGTACAAGTCTTCTTGAATATAACTAGGAGATTTCATAGCGAAAAATATCTGAACAAATTCTAGTTTGACATGGCGGAAAACAAAATATCAGGAATAGACTTAACAGTGTTGGGTTTTTACATGTACTAATCGAAAATGGTTTCAAATGTGCATAGATTATTCTGTCTTCGAGGCGGCAAAGATGCAAATAAAAGGAGTGACTATAGTCTTATCTTCCATAGGCAATATCTCCCCTTAAAGATAAGACTATATGAAGCAGAGTATTATTGCACCCAAGGTGCAATTAATAGAAACGTAGAATTTTCTTGGAGGGTGGTGACATTTTATTTTTTTACATAGAAGAGCATAAAAGAAACACATACAAGCTTTATGATCTAATCTTTCTCTAGTTTAATGATTGGATATAAACAAAATAGATAAAACAAAAGAGGTGCACCTCTCTAGCTTGTTGGAGCAAGAAAGAGAGCTCAGTAGGTCACCGTCCTAACAATGAACGCAGAGAAGAGCAATGGTCTAAAATTAATAGAAACCATCAACAAAAGCTCAATTATGAGAAGGAAGATCAGTGTCACCATTTATATCTGCATAATATAACATTTTTTATTATATCTATTTTATAATTATTTTAGCTACTTTAGATATTCTTTGTATATACAATTATGTATGTAATAGTATTAAAAGATATTTTATATATCATTTAGCAATTTATAAAAAACGTGACCTGAACGGTTTCTCTTTCCACCTATATAGGTTTAAAATGTTAACAAGCTCTACAAACAAGAAAACATACAACTAGCAATTTGCTCACCATTTACAGATTCTTTCCACGGAATAATGCTAAAAAAGAATAATATCTAACTAAGTTCATCAATATAACAAATAAAATAAAAGTTACAAGATGCGTTCGAGATAAATAGTATCTAATAATCGAACCATGCATTATTATTAATAAAACGAAACACACAAATGTCCATGAGAATCAGCGGCACCATAAGTAACAATATTTAAGCCCGGTTTACAAATGGACATACAACTAGCACATCTCACACCGCGTCGCTATGCCTAGGGCTATCAAAAAAGCTCGTTCGCGAACAGTTCGTGTTCGGCTCGTTAGGGAGTTCGTGCTCTATTCGTTCGATAAGCAAACGAGACAAACACGAACAATTTTTTTTCATTCGGTTTATAAACAAACCAAACACGAGCATTCATTTATTCGATCGTGTTCGAATCGTTATTATTCACAATATAAAATAGTTTAAATACTTATATAAAAAATTTTATCATATTTCAAAAATAATTATATACTCTAAAAATTTATCATATTTAAAAAATTAAATCCTATAAATTATAATATGATCTTCAGGTTCGCCTCTTAGCTTATATTAAATTTTATAATTTCATATTTATCTTCAGGTTCGTCTCTTAGCTTAAATTTTTTATATTTCTTTTATATTTATTTAGTTTCTTCGAGTGAAACCAAGTTTTTGAAGTTTTGTGAGTGAAATCTCGCATATTGTCTCTATATCTGAATTTTTTATTAATGAGATATGTTACTATGGTTTTATTGTGAGTCGTGTTTTGACTATTATGCATTTGTATTGTGATTCATATATGTTTAGGTTTAAGCTTTTAAGAGATTTCAAACAATTCGAACAATACAAACAAATTTGTAAGATTTCAAACAATTCAAATAATTTGAACATTTCAAACATATTTTAAACAAATCAAACCGAACACGAACAGTAACTTCACGAACAATTTCAAACAATAGCTTATTTCAAACGAACCGAACACGAACACGAGCTCTGTTTGGTTTGTTTACACCCCTATTTAGTTCAAACTTAAAATTTTGGTTCAACATCTATAAAATACTTTATTGTTTGCTTTTCCTCCCTATTTGTTGTAATTATTAGGTCTTTGCTCATTAGTTCTCTTTTATCTCGCTTCTTGGTGGTTCTTCCCTGCACGCTCACTCCTTGGCTAGTTCATATGCATTTTTTACTAATTATTGATATGGGCACTAAAAGTTTCTTGCTCACAAACTTCTTCTCTAGAATGTTACTAAATAACTCATCTTCAATTTTGCATGCTCCCTCGTGCTTCACACTATTACTGTCTCACAATATCTAGTTGATCATTCAATCTAACAACCAATCTCATTAATATATGCTTGCTTTTTTAGCATATTCTTACATCATTTATATATTTTATTTTTTTCTTCTTTCAAATAGCTAAAAATCATATATGTTGAATGTATTATATTTAATGCAATATTATTATATAATATTGTTCAAGTTTGATTACCAAAATAACTAGGGGTAATTACATACATAGAACTTTAAGCTTTGCTATTTACAAAATTAGTATAAACTTTCTTCCCGTTTTCAAATTCACACTCATATATCAAATTTACAATAAAACCCCATATTTTTCATTTTTTTATCAAATTCCTGATGATCAAAAGGATTCATATCAAGATTTTTCGACAAATTTTACGTTGGTTGTCAACTACCTAACGCAACCCTACACTTTTCACATCCAAGGCTTAAGACCTGACAATTATATCCTATTTGAACTGTGTAAATATTTAAGAGCTTTAAGAGTTTCTTGGCTTACTAAACTCTTTAATATTATTTTAAAAACTAAAAAAATGTCTGAAGAGTGGAGGAGGGGTATTTTGGTCCCCATTTTTAAGAGTAAAGGGGATGCATAAGAGTGTGCAAATTACAGAGAAATTAAGTTGATATGTCATAATTTAAAATAATGGGAGAGGGTAATTGAACATGGGTTAAAATGTATTACAAAGATTTCTCATAATCGCTTTGGATTTATGTCAAGCAGGTCTGTTATGGAAGCTAAACCTTTATTGAGAGATTTGATGGAGAAATCCAGAGAAAATAAGGAGGAACTACATATGATTTTTATTGATTTAGAAAAAGCTTACGATAAGGTTCCAAGAGATATCCTTTGGAGAGTTTTAGAGAAGAAAGGTGTTGATATGACTTATATTCAAGTCATTAAAGATATGTATGCTAGAGTTATTACTTGTGTTCGAACGGAAGGAAGATTGACCAAATATTTTCTTATTTCAGTTGGATTACATCAGGGATCGACTTTAATCCCATATATTTTTGCTTTAGTTGTGGATGCTCTTACTGGACATTTACAGGATGATGTACCTTGGTATATGTTTTTCATTTACGATATCCTTCTTGTGGATAAAACTATAGAAAAAGCAAATAAAAAATTTGAATTATGGAGGTCTACATTGGAGTCGAAGGGTCTTCGTTTGAGTAGAGCTAAAACTAAATATATGGAATGCAATTTTAGTAGTAGTAGCTCTAGTGACAAAGTTTTAACTATGGGTGATCAAATTATTAAAATATGTGAACGCTTTAGATATCTCGGGTCTATTGTTCAAAGTGATGGTGATATAGATAGGGATGTTATTAGTAGAATTCAAGTTGGTTGGTCGAAGTGGAGGAATGTTTCAAGGCTACTATGTGATAGAACAGTACCGCTTTGGCTAAAAGAAAAATTTTATGAGATGGTAGTGAGACTTGCGAATCTTTATGGCGCTGAATGTTGGTCTTTAAAAGAGAAGCATAAAACTAAGTTAAGTGTTGTCAAGATGAGAATGCTTAGGTGGATGAGTGGCTTTACATTTAGAGATAAAATGTGAAATGAATATATACGTGATAGGGTTGGTGTAGCTCCAATGGCGGAAAAATTAGAGATAGTCGTCTTTAGATGATTTGGTCACATTAAACATCGACCATCTGATGATTCGGTTAGAAGAGTAGATGATTTAGATTCGACTTATGTTAAGAAAGGCAGAGGCAGAGGCAGAGACAGAGGCAGAACTAGAAAGGCTTGGGCATATTGTATAAAAAAATATCTTAATTTATCATAATTAAATAAAAATAGGACACTCAATAGGACGCAATAGAGAAAAATAATTCATGTAGCTGACCCCACTTAGTGGGATAAAAACTTGTTGTTGTTGTTGTTTTTGTTGTCGTATCAAATTCTTGATGACCAGGTTAAACAATTCAAAAAAATTAATTGGTCCTAGTTTTGTAAATAAAAAAGTTTCGACTGTGTGTGTAGTATCCAAAAAAAAATATTGTATACACATTGTTTATGTATATAGGATATGAAACTCATCAAATGCCTTGGCTAATAAAAGTATTGCTTCGCTTTGTGGATTATGCTTTGCATCAAAAGAATGAACTGGGTACAGCAAAATTTCACTATAATCAATTCCAATACATGAAGATGATAAAGAAAACTTACAAAATAGATGAACCACACGAACATAGTTGTAAATGATATTTCCATATATTGAAAGATTTTGATTAAAATAATGTATGGTCAAAACTACACTCTAATCGTGCTTTTATTTTTCACATTCTTGATGAAATAAAAAAATAATTGTATCAAAAACTCTTTAGATAAAAGGCAAATAAAAGTACAAGATATTTCATTAAAACGGTAAGACTATTTGTATAATATGCTAGAAAATCAAATCATCTTAAGAAAAATAATGTTGGGATCTTGCCTTGCAGTTAAAAAAAAAATGTCATGTACTTAATATATAAACAATTTTGTAATTTTTATAAAATCTATTGATATTTCAACAACATGATTTGTGCTCATTCATTTGTATGTGTGTTCTTGATAACAGTTTTAGCTTCGGGAAATCATCATGAATATTGATCGCACAATCCACATATAATTCTTATGTGTATATCACAATCAATAGTATGATGCTCAGAAGAGGATTATATAAAGCAATTGATGTAAAATAAAAATTGGGATTAAAATAATGATTATCCTTCTAGAAGGGGAAAAGACATCTCATAAATATATACATTTGCTCTCATGTATTTGTGTACGTGCGTCTAGAGAGAGGGAGGCATTGAAGTAAGATAAAGCAAGTTTCAAATGATTTGCAAGCGTGAGAAGTAGAACTAAGGTTAAGTGGATAAAGTTGTTCAAAATGATTTGAGAATAATAATATTAGCATCTCAAGAAGAACTCGAGGGGATCAAATGGGAAATGTTGACCCATAAACTTCAACCCAAAAAATGGGACAAGGCTAAGGATGATGATGGATGGAGTGTGTGTGTGTGTGTGTTTGTGTGTCTGTGAGTGAGAGAGAGAGAGAGAGAGACGAAGGTCTTCACACCCAACAAAATATCATATACAACTTGCATAAAATACAACACATGAGTTATTGCATGCAACCTTTTGGTCAACATAGATAAACTACACATAACAAACAATGCAGGAAACAAAGAAGAAGAAAAATAAACAAGTACTTCGTAGAAGATATCAAATGATCCAACCTTCTAACAGGTCACTAATGATGAAAGTGGAACCAAGCATCTTAGCCAATCGTTTAACAACTACTCGATTTTCTTTCTCACATATGAGATTGAAAACAAAGAAGACAGCGCAGCTACCGGTTTAATCGATTTACTAAAGAAATAAATGTGCTTACATATAAGACCTTCATAAATTTTCATATTGCAATGGCTCAGTTACATCACAAAATAAGGAATCCCAATAGAAAGGGATAGATTTTTTAAGACAATTCCATAAATCAAGAGGAATGCCATTTCATTTTTTTTTACTCTGTTACAGTTTGATTCGACTATTATGTGCCTTATCTTCACATTTATCCACATCATATAAAAACTAGATAAATTGTATAAAATGTTTTATTTTGATGCACATCCTACAACCAGTAAGAAAAATTTTCCTGAAAAGGGAACATGTTCAGTTTATAGACCTAATAATCTTATTTTTATATAAAAGCTTTTTGATCCATAATTTTTTTGTCTTTTTTATGCATGATTCAACAATAACAGATGTAGTTACAAATGCAACCAACTTCTTCAAAGAAGAGGAATACCAATTATTATTTGTTTCTTTTTTTTAATTTTTTTAAAAAATTTATTTTGATTCTCTTCTCATGTTCTGCTTTTATCAAAACCATGTTCTAACGAATTGCTACATAAACTTGTTAAAGCATTTGCAATTGAGCAGGTCAGCCCAATTAGGCGTTTAAGAGCTTTAAATAAAAGGAGCTTAACATACAGCTGGAGATTAAACTGAACATTGGAATATTTATTCCTCATACATCAATAAGGTTTTTTTTTCATGCTGCATGACCAAGTATAAGTATGAAGTATTTTTTTCTGAATGGGGAACTTGTTCGGATTATTGAATTATATATCCTACTAGATTAAAATAAATTAATGTTTAAATTCAAACCACTAAATTCTTGTGTATTTACATATCTAACGCCTAAATGAATTTTTTGCATTCTCTATGCATGAAAATGGTCATTTCATATTTTAGAAGTTAAAATACTGGTATTTTAGATGTGATATCTAAATAGAGGTATTTTTTAAAATTATGAGTTTGGATTTTGGCAGTATAAATGTAAAAAAGTAAAGTTCAGGTGTTTGATATTTAAATAAATAAGAATTGGATAGGATGCATGTAAATGCCCCTAATTTACAAACGTAGCACACAATTCCTATGTATTTACATTCACACACCTAAACTTTCATATTTATACACATAGCACTTTGGTGCTTTAAACCTATGAATGAAAAATTGTATTTGGCTATTAAAAAAGTGGTAATAGATTTTTTTTTTTATTTGATACTGAATAGTTTGTAAATATGAGAATTTTGTGCTATGCATGTGAATGCCACCAAAAAAAAATTTTGATAAGAATATTGTCTGTCCATTTGATGCATGCTTCAACATTAGCAGATGTAGTCATACACTAAAGCATTGTAATTTCTGCAGATTTTTACAGATGCAGCCACAACAGAAAAGAAAAGAACATGCTCAATTCCCTTCGGGGGTTTTCTAAATTAGAATGGCAATGCATCAAAGGACCTCCATGAAATCCATCATTCTCAGAGATGACCAAGTGATAAATTAACTATAAAATTCAGAATAGCTAAAAATGAATGAAAGCAGGAAAAAAAAACAATCAGATAAAAATTAGAGATTAAAACCCTAACCTTCCCATCCGCGTGTAAAGCAGCTTCTTCGAAAGATCATGGCAAGTTTCAATTGTAGGTGGCTGGACGATATACTGCTTATTCTGCTCCAGTAACTGATTGTAGTAGGCAGTTCCATGCTTGGCCACAAATTGTGAGGCTTGCACAGCCCTGACCTTCAGCTGCTGCAACTTCGATGCCATCTGCTCACAATTCCAAATTAAGTTAATATAAATGTTAGAACCCCTTTTAGCAATCGATCAAAACCATTAAAACTCGTAAGCTCATCCCGATCCACGTAAGTACATCAAACTCGCGCACTAAAGAGAATAATCTCGCCAATAAGTATGACAAAATAAGCTCAAAAATATGAAAAAAAAACGATATAGAAATGTGAGAGTATGAGTCAGAATATCACTGTGACAAAAAACCTAATTCCGATAAGCAAATTAAAAAAATAAAAATAAACTCGGAAAAAATGATTCGGAGAAAAAAAACAAATAGGGACGACATAGCTTTCCTCCTACCTACAGCCGAAAGAACTAATGGGAAATCGAAGCACAGAGATCGCCTTTCTGCAGCTAAAAGATCTTCTGCAAACCTAATGGAGGATCGATGGCCCCGGACAGCTCTTTTCTATGGCGGTTTCGTGTTGGCCTTAAGGGTTACCCTAATGACTCCCAAGATGTATGCTTTCAGGTGCAGGACTGCTCCTGGAGGTTCTGTAATTTGTTTGTTTTATAATTCTTTGCAATTTTATCATAGTGTTGTGTTGTTTTGTAAAAGAATCAATTCAAATTGAAGAACTCATGCATGAAAACAAAAGTTATATTTAAAATCTCAAGAAAAACCTCATTACTTAAAATCTTACATCAAAAAACTTATATCTAACTAAATAATGAGTAACACAATAAGTAAAATTTTTAAAAAAAAACTATTAAAATAATAATTAGCATTGTTATGAAATTCAGTTTGAAATGAAGATGATCAATTTCAAAGATAACTTATTCTTCAAAGAAATTCTCGACGTTTGATGGCTATTTGAGGTTGAATCGTTTAAATGATTCATCCACTTGAAGAAGTCATGGTCATCTAGTAATTTATTAATTGGACACGTTTTCAATTAGGCTCCTCCATTCTTCAAACAACAATTCACAATGTTAATTCGTCAAAATTCAATGAGCATATACAGAGCAACCCAACCAAAACAAGGAGCAAATCGCAACGAGCAACCATGATGATACAAAAATAGAAATTTCTCCAAAATTCACAGAGAAAATGAAATAAGAATTTTTCAAATCCCTTTCTTTCAACATAATAGTTTTTCATTAAAGTTCACATAAAAAACAAATAAATGAAATCAATTGGGCTTTTACGCAAACTATAAACCACAAATAGCAAAGCAACCTATATATATGGCTTTGATTCACGTCTTGTTATGGTGGAGGAGGCTATGAATGGTGTGAAGACCCGGATAGAGGGATGTGGGCCAAATGATGGATGGTCTTGAGGAGGAGGACATCATCATCCATTCCATGATCAAATATATGATGCTCCAACTATAAGTCATTGAAAAACCAATTGTTGAAAATGTTGGAAGTCCTAATGTGGGAATGCTATGATATGCAAAAATCTCATGAAAAAGAGATGATTAGCCTGCGTGTTAACTAAGAAGTTTTGTGTGGAGATGTATTATTATGCAAGTGAGCACTAGCAACATCAAGCAACAATTATGTGTTCAGAGTCAAGTGCATTGAAATGCTAAAGCCTGGTATTTTTAGAGGTATTCGCAATAACAAAGAAGTAGAAAACCTCTTCGGGGGACGTGAGAAATATTTTAGAGTCCTGAGTATTATCGATGAAGGTGTAAAGATCCAATTTATAGTTGTTTATCTCTCTGACACCACAGTGCTTTGGTGGAGAAGAATGCGGGGAGACATAGAGAAATATATTTGGATCATATCTACCTTTGATGACTTTGAAAAATAACTCAAGAGGCACTTTTATCTTGAGAATGTGGCTAGAGCCCAGCTGCGAATGCTCAAACAAAAAAGATCAATTTGAGAATACATTAATGACATTATTAGTTTGGTCCTTGAAATCCCTAACCTTTCAGAAAATGATTCTCTCTTTAACTTCATGGATGAGCTTCAACCATGGGCAAAGATAGAGCTTAGAAGATATGGAGTGCAACACCATGATACCGTCATCGTCTTCGTTGAGAGTCTGATTGACCGTGCAAAGGAGTCTACGAGGCCAATGGATGAGAAAAGTGCCCATGTAAAAGTTGAGAGAGATAAGGGCCAACACGAGAAAAAGACTATCTACGAAGCATCCTCATTCAAGGGAAAGTATAAGGAAAAACGGAAGGATAATAAAATCAAGTCGCATGACAATTGTTTTCTTTGTGATGGACGTCATTGGGCAAGAGATTCTTCTCAAAGTAAAACCCCAAACTCAGTTTGCATTGAGAACAATAAGCAAGAGAAGCAGTATGGTGATAGAATATGGGTCTATACAACTGCTAAATGTGATGCAAACTTTGTCAAAACTTCAAGCAAATGGGCTACTCTTTGTGGAGATGACGATAGGTGAGAAGAATATTAAAGCCATGGTGGACACAGATATTTCTCATAACTTCATCTCTACTGAAGAAGCGCAAAAGATAGAATTATAAGCAACTAAAGGAGAAGGCTCCATCAAATCAGTTAGCTCAACAACAAAGTCAATTTGTGAAATAACTATAGGAGTAAAGTCTAAAGCTGAAACTTGGTCAGAAACATTCGGCTTCTCTATCATTCCAATAGATGATTTTGAAGTTTTAATTAGGCTAGACTTCTTATATCAAGTAAAAACATTCACAATATCCTCTACCAATAACATTTATATTATGGAAGTCAATCAAATTTGCTTAGTACCGACTATAAGGACTAGCAAGCAAAAAAGTTAAGATGTTATTAGTCAACCAATCCAGGAAGGGCAAGCATCAAGAGGAGCAAAGCTACTTAACAATTTTTCGTGACTCGAATGATAAAGAACTAAAACCTAAAGAAGAACAGGCAAGGGAGATAGCAACGATAATTGATGAGTTTAACATATCTATCTTACAGAGCTATCTAAGGAGCTACCGCTTAGAAGCGAGATAATTCATCAAATTTGGCTAAAGCAAGGCATTAAGCCACAAACCATAAAATCTTATTACATGTCACCCCTCTCAGTTACAACAAGTTATATGGAAAAAAAAAACCCAGTAACTTTCAAAATTGTCAAGTCAGAAAGTAAATAAAATAAGTTGGTTGAAGCGTCATTCTTTAAGACTACAAGAAAGGAAAAAAATGGTAGGTGGCCAAGAAAAGGAAAACACGTGGATTGTAAAAAGGAAGATCCATCAAGAAAAAACCCTAAGCAAACACTAACAATAATAATGAATTATTTTGATATTTAAGTGGATGAAAAATCAAACGATCAAATTAAGTGTCAAAGCGGGATGCCAAAATATAAAAAGTACCCCCATAAAGTGGAGAGGGCTACCCAATAGTGGAGCTAGTTGGGAGCATGCAGATATAATATGGAAAGGAAAATATTCGATAGTATCAGGAGGAAGGCGTAATGAGGTCCTTATGAGCTTAAATGAGGAGGAGTGTTATGCACCGCCATCTCAAGAATGGGTGAGCCAAATCCCTTTAACCATGAAAAAGAAGATTATAAAAAAATTTACAAAGAATGACAATAATATAAGGAATTCTAGATTGCTCTACATCATTCTGGAAAATATGTTGAAAGTGGCAAGTTTCAAGAAAGTTCTAGAATTATGTATATGTGAATAATAATGCAGAACCATCTAAAAAATAATCTATTCTAATGTAATCCAAAATTTTCTTTAGAAATTGAATTAGGACTATAAATACAAGTCCCGCCACCTCAATTTATAACCAACAAGGTTTCCAAACAACCAAGTTTGTAATCACTCATTCCTTAATGAAGTAATCTTTTCCCTCAATAATCTCTCCTTACTTCTTTCTTAAAGAGTTTTTATATTTTAAAGTCCAAGCATTGTATGGTTTAGGCTAACTCGGTGCTTAAGAAAAATGCTAAGGCCGCATGGGTGGCTTAAGTAAAGTTTGTCTGTGACACTATGCTACACAAAAGATAAGAAAAAAAAAAGAGGCTTGGTAGAAAAGAAGGCAACGATAATAAATAACAATGAAAAAAATAAAGGACACAACAATGGAGAAGCACAATGAAGCAGACTTAACCAGTGGAAAACTTGAGAAATGAATGAACGATGGATATAAAGGTGAAGAAAGTGGGCAACGAATGAAGGCTTGTTATCTATCAAGATAACTCAAAAATTGCCATTTCAAGCTTCAAAACTGGAGACATCATGCTCAACAATATCATCTGGCATCAATAATTATTCATGTACTATACTCTGGCCTCTTAGTCCTTTGTATAAGTAAAATATTTAGTTATGAGATAATTTACTGTTGAATGTTCTAAATATTTAAAAAAAAAGTAAGCATTTACATACATGCCAAATAAATGTTCATGTTTTCACATATTTAACATTTAATCATCTGTAATACCCCTAAATCCTCAAATATTTATTTTTCTATCATCTCAACTTTATTTTTTAATAAGAATCAAATATTTCATATCACATATAAAACATCATTATCCTAACATTCAAAAAGTGAAAAATATACATTTTCATGCATAGATAAGGATTGAGTTGTACGAATATTAAATTTTAATCACTGGATATATCAATAAAGTGTCAAAATAATCATCTTTTAATCCATAAATTTATAAAAATATCAAAATAATCTCCTGCAATTTTATATTCAAGCTATGATACTTTATCCATGATAAAAATTTCAACTTCAATTTAAAAATTCACTAGATTAATTAAATATTTTTTAAGTATTTGAATTAAAAAGATCTATATATATATATATATATATATATATATATATATATATATATATATATATATATATATATATACATATATTTCACATTTATTGGGGGAGAAAATATCCAAATATAATTGAAATTAATTTAGTGATAATTATTCTTAATGTGAGATCTACTTACATTTGTCTTGTCCCGGCTCCAAATCCATTTTGGTCCTTGTGAACAGCTTTCGGGTCTGACAGAACCAGAAAAGCAGAGTGGTCTCCAAAATAAAAGGAATTCAGCCTCCATTAACGCTCTGCAACGACCCATCTTCTCGGTACAAATCTCTCACAAAGCTGCTTGGTCCCTTTCGAAGTAGAATCCCATGCATTTGACAGCACAGATTCACACTGCAGACGCACCGAAGGCCTTCGATTTCGACGATTATTCGTGTAATTCATATTATGCACGAATCTTGAGAAACAATGAGAAGGGTGCCGTTAAAGGTGTTCTGTTTCTGAAGGAACAAATCAAAAACGATATGTCCCATCTGCTTCCGGTCGCTTTGACCGCCCCCGCCCTGCTCATCGTTATCCATTTGAGCATTTTTTGTTTTTTTTTATTTTTACTTTTATTTTAGAAATTAAATCAGAACTATAAATATAAATTATCATAAATTATATTTATAATTCTAATATTAAAATATATGCATTAAAATGTATATTTAGCTAAAAAAAAATTAGTGATAGTTATATTTTGTATGCAATGTTTAAAATTTGAGTGATGCATGTATAGATATAAGAGTTTGGATACTATATACATAAATAAAGATGCATGATAAAAATCAATTTTTCTAAAGTAAAGCACATGTTTTACAATTCTACGCATAATGGAAATTGATTTTTCTGGACCTACTGACCCGAATTGACACCTAGTATTAGTCTCACTCTCTGACGTGTTAGTTATGTGGCTCGTGCTGCCAAGCTGACTTGTAAGACTTGGCAAACTAATTCATTGAACTCGTCGGTCAGTTTTATTTAATGTACTGACCGGTTTGACACACCAGTCTATATCTTTTCATGAGGCAATTCTTGGAACTATTAAACACAAAAGTCAAAACTGACTTCGATGATAGACATATGTCACATCCTCATTTATGAACCGTTTGTCATAAACGTTATTATATTTTTATTGAGGTTTTGTGGATTAATTTTATATGTTATGACTTGTATTTTTAAATTCTGTCTTAAACATGTATAGGGGGCATAAAGTTTGGGGTCCGCACCTTCGACTACATAAAAGTAGTGCAAGTTTGAATCGAACTCCCTACATCTATTTTTTTTTTAATTAATTTAAATGAGCTATTTCCAGTCGAAGGCGAGTCGAACACGAATAAGAATATGTAAATTGAGCTAAACACGAACAAGCTGTTCATGGGTAATTCCAAACACCAATCAATTTTGAACAAGTAAACATGAGCTAAGCCTGAGCTTACTCAAACTCGGCTCATTTACAGCCCTAGCGCCCCCAACTATAGCCACATAAAAATGGAGAAAAATGGGCATATGCACCAGCTTTGCACGCCCAAACGCTCATAGACATGAGATTGTGGTTCAACATCTTGAATTATGTCGTTTCATATATGGAATGATAAAGATGCATTAGCTGAACTATTCGGGGGTAAATAGTCATTGTAGAATATTCTAAAACTTAACAAATAGAAAATTGGGACAAAAGTTTGAGGATAACGCTCGTCAAATTCAACATGCTTTGGTGGACGAATCTTAGAAGACTGCGAGTGCGCGTGAGAGTTTTTATAAGAGAGAACAAGTACGCGCTTATAATTATCGATATTCAAAGTTGGTGGAAGCTCAAAGAGTTTCTTGTATAACGAATAACATCGACAAGATTCTATCTCTTTTAATATTAAATTTATAATGGAATGCTTGTTGTGTTCATATGTAATAACCATGACTTAAACTTCTCTCTCCCTTAGATTGGATTTTATGCAAAATAATATCATTTTTGTTATGAGATTGTGTATAATTTAGATATTAAGTTTATAGTTTGATCTCCTGATGTAATTTAGTTCTAAATTGGTTACTTGGGATGTTAAAATGGGTCGTGAGATAGTATTATGGGGTAAAGCTAGTAGAACAATTGTATTAACCTACGTAACTACAAGCGAACATAACTATTATGGTTAAGATAGTGAGATTGTGCAAAAACAAATTGCAGACACTTGCTTTTTGTATGTTTAGGAGACCAACTGTTAAATGAAATCCTGATTTTCTTATGACCACCACGACGGGATCAGAAAACTGTTGTTTCGTATTGTAAATTTCATTAGAGTTTCTCGTATATATCTGATTTGCATAGAACAAATTCAATGTGGGTTTTCTATCACTTATTCAAACTCAAAACTGGTTATAAGTTTTAATTTTTGAAAAAAAAATGCTTAGAAACTTTAAAATCAATACATTTTGAACCATCAGGCTATACTCAAAATCAGTAGACCATAACTTTTTAAAACTTTGAGTTCATTCGTTCCCTGTGGAATCGAAAAACAAACTCTTCTTTATATTGTTTGGTCGGCACTCATACTTTCGTGTATCGTCGTGCTTCATAGCATTTCCGTTGCATCAATTTTTTTGCTCCATTGTCAGGGAACAATATTGAATTTCCTATGTTATAGAGATTTTAGTTGAACCATTATGTTTTATACCTGCAAATTGTTATGTTGTATTTTTCTATGTTATATTCTGTGTTGGAAAATCCAAAAAAAAAAAAAATGTTCGTGCTTCCGATTTATTTTATATTATTCCTACATATTTGTATGTATTAGTATTCTCTTATGTTTAGGGCTACTCACTTGATGGTCCTAGTTATGTATGCGTCGGACTTGAACATCAAAACTAGCGCAACTTGGAAATAAATGTGAAGAAAGAAAAAACCACCTATGATTCGGGTGTGTGAATCTCACCAAAGAAATGTAATGTAGGTGAGGAGAGAGAGAGCGTGTGTGTTGAATAATAATGAATAATAATATCTTTTCATTAAATTTTTTCCCTATTTATAGAGGAGGTAGTAATATAATGCCATTATATTTTTACCCCCGTTTGAAGAGGACATGTAATATGGCATTTATGATATTTTATAGCAACTGACCTATTATCTCGTTGCCTTTTGGATCAACAGATAAAGCTTAGCTGATTTGGCTCAATTAGGTCTGTTCGGTTGGTTGAGCTTAATCGGTAGAGCTCGGTCGACTGATTCAACGTGTTTGACTATCTTCGATCCCAGTTGGGCAGACTTTGGGTCTCCGTTGGATGATTAGAGTTACTTTGTGGAACTAAGTCTTCCATTAGGTCGACTCCACTGTGGGACATATTATCGCATCAAGTCCGCTTTCCTGCAGTGGATGGCCCAGTCACTCACTTGATCCTATGACCTACACTTGGATCACCCGTTTTTCTTCTTGTCTGCCTTTTGGCTTGGTTGGCTTAGGCTTAGTTGGCTTGACTCACACAACTTGGCTCGTTCAATGAGGTGTGTCTCATGATATCCTTAACGTGGATCTGCCTCTGTCTTATTCTTCTCTTACGAACCATTAGATCCCTTTAAGATCAGTGCATACATATTTTTGATGCACATATAACATTTGATTTGCTTTACTAACTAAACAAGTCAAACTTGTCTCAAAGTTGGATCTAAAAACACGTTGTCATGAACCCTTAGTTTAATCATGTGTACATCTCATAAAGTATAATGCAATATTTCTACTCAAAGAGAATCACACTTAAAATCACAAATTATTATTTTTTCATTAACCACAAAAAAATGTTATTTGTATTTGAAAAATGAAAAAAAAATCAATTACAATGTAATTTGTTGACTATTATGCAACATGACTTTTAAAATTTATGAACCTATTTGACTTTTATCATAGATTTTACAAATTGTTGACTTAATTTATAATACCAATTGCTCAACAATCCTTTTTTCATCCATATGTTCTACAAGGGTGATACATGCTAATTTTTTTAAGGGACAAATTTATTATGAAAATAAATTAATTTTTTACAAATTTAAATGAATAATGTGTAACTTAATAAAAGTAATTCAATAAATAAGGAGCAGTTTAAAGTTTTATCTCGATCCACGTTTTAAAAGCGCAAATTTGACCGAGTTTCAGGCAACATTTGCAGACCAATTACTAAAGTGGGGGCAAAATGCACTTCAAATGAAGGGGAAATCATTAAATTGTAATATGAACCCTCAACTAAAAATAGCTTACATTTATAAACAATAAAACAGAATAAGAAAAAAAATAAAATAAATGAAAATATATTACAATAATAAATATTGTATATTATTTCCATAAATATTAAACACATATTCATTGAATAATTACCATTAAATCCAATAAAAATAATCATTTACAAGGAATGTTAGAGCCTAGATTCACATCTTAAGTGCAAAAATTAATGCATGCAATTAGTATATATTTTTAATTAAATTCACTCAAAAATAGATATAAAAACATATCCTATCTATTATTGAAATAAAAATTAAATTTTTCTATAAAAAAATATTTATTTAATTTAAAATTTTAATTGATGAAGCACATAATTTGAATAACAACATTTAAATTAATAAAAAAAATTAAAATAATTTATTTTCTACCTTCCAAATTGGGAAATTACTTTTTTTTATTTTTTAAATAAAATAGCTATTTACAAAATTGTAAATGCAGTCATCCGCATTTATCGCAAGGGAACAATTTTACCAGTCGTAATTAATTCTGCCGGCTATCAACAGATTCACGCCGCAAACCCCTTAAAAATCCGACGGCTATAATGAAACATAACTTTCATTTACAGCCGTCCGATGCTGAAATCCTCAACCCCCCATCTTCTCCTCTCTCCGACTATAAAATGGAGCAATCTCAGACAGCGCTCAATTAGGGTTTCGGCTGGTAGGAATCTGAGCGGACAGATCGAAGATGGCGCAGGAGGGCGTTCGATTAAAGGGAGTCGTGAAGTGGTTCAACGGAAGCAAAGGGTTCGGATTCATAACGCCGGATGATGGAGGAGAGGATCTGTTCGTGCATCAATCATCTATCAAGGCGGATGGGTTCCGAACGCTGGCTGATGGAGAGCCGGTTGAATTCGGTGTCGCGGAGTCGGAGGATGGACGGACTAAGGCCGTTGATGTGACGGGACCTGATGGGGATTTTGTTCAGGGAGGCAACACGTCAGGCGGCGGAGGCGGGGGCCGGAGGGATGGGTATGGTGGCGGTGGTGGTGGTGGAGGTGGACGAGGGGGTGGAAGGTATGGTGGAAGTGGATACGGGTTTAACGGTGGCGGTGGAGGTAGGGGAGGTGGTTATAGGGGTGGCGATGGCGGTGGATATGGTGGTGGATACGGTGGCGGAGGTGGTGGAGCGTGTTATAACTGCGGTGAGCCAGGCCATCTTGCGCGGGACTGTTACAAGGGCAGCGGTGGAGGCGGCGGCGGCGGCGGTGGCGGCGGTGGCGGCGGTGGCGACGGCGGCGGTGGAAGGTATGGCGGCAGCGGTGGCGGCGGAGGCGGCGGTGGATGTTACAACTGTGGAGAAACTGGCCATTTCGCGAGGGAGTGCCCATCTGGCCCGAAGTGAGACTTTACCTACATCTCCTTACTTTTTGTTTCTGCTTCGTTAGATTATCTTGTAGTTTGATGATATGGGCTGCTTCCCTTGTGTTTCTCCTCTATTTTATTTTCATATTTTTGTGTTGTATGCTCTGGTAGGGCATGGAGATTGTGGTTTTTTTTTCTTTTTTTATTTATAACTTGGACGTGAATCATGCGATTTGGTTTTGGTTAGGTTTTGTTGTTCATTTTTGGTGATTTTTTTTTTTTTTGACAAGGGAATGTGTAATATGAACTGTATGAATGATGTGCTTTATATATGAATCCAAGCTATTTCCAGTCATTCTGCAAGTTTTATTTAGTGAAGCTCGAGTGGCTCAAAAGATGTGATTTTTGGCGTCGTTGCTGTGAAATCTTGCTGAAAAGTGATGAACTTTTTTGGCTTTTTTGCTTCAATACTTGCTATTTTTCAGTCAGAAATCTTTGAATCAGTTAGATTTTGGTAAATTATTGCTTTAGTTAATAAGGGGCAAACTGCAATTTTCAAAACAGTAGATTTATATTTACCATAAATAAATTTCACGGGATTTAACTGAATGCTGTTAAAATCTTGCCTGAAATAGGATTCCAGGCAAATGCTTGCCCTATTTGATTAGATTTCGAATATTGTGCCATTTATAATGCCTGAAATGTTAAGTTTACTTGTTGGGCAATGCGCTCTTATTTTTTGAGTTTGCTTTGTGCACTTTACCTTGCTTTTTGTCTATATTATTGCTTTTTGGTGCTCGTGATTGTAGAAATTGACAGTTTTCTGCTCAGGGTTTGTTTATTACGAGGCTGTTTGATTGTAAGTGAGATTTATTAAATTCTTAGGATGTTTATATCTGCGCGATCTGATTAAGTAGTATTTATCAAATCCGGATCCGGCGAGCTCTTATTGTAGCGAAGGTCACAAATAACAGTAATATAAATCTGGCAAAGCCATCTTTCTGTTGGATTTGATAAATCTGAATTTGCAGACAGAACGACTGAAGAGAAGGCAAAAAGGTGCTAAATTTGGATTCATTTTTTTTTGCGTGTGATTGGATTTGAGTTAAATCAAATCCACGGGCAAATCCTGTTAAAACTATGCTACCAAACACCCTCTAAATCCATATTCAGATGTTGTTTGGCTGTAATTTGGGTTTACGTTAATTAGGATTTATCAAATCAAATAAAGCTAAATTTATTAAATTCATTGTGCGATTGAGGAAGTCATGAGCAATAAAAGAATAAATCTGCATCGTAATCGGATTTAGTAAATTTGGATTTACGACATAAAAGTGGCAATAGCGAGAAAAAAGTGTGGAACATTAGAAAGTTCAATTTAATTGAGCGTTGGATTTAATTTTCATTTTATTTGGTGTTTGGCTTGATTTAAGTTAAATCTCTAAATCCTATAAAAAATATACCACCAAACACCTCCTAAATTTTGAGAGGATTAAACTGCTATCTATCTGATTTGACAACTAATAAGCTCCAATCAATCCTAATAAACTGTTTTAATCTCAATGAAGGTGGGATTAACAAATTTTAATTGCAACTTCAGTCGTTCTGTAGAGATAAAGCTTGTGCTTTGAAATGGGATTTGTAGAGATAATAGTGGACTTAAGCCTGCCAAAGTTTAGGTTTTGGATATGTAAATACATAGGACTTTGGGTGGGTATGTATGTAAATGCCCCATTTTGCTTAACGCTCTTCATTACTACTTGTCTTATGCTTAAATCCAAAATTGTTTTGATTAATAGCGTTCAAAGCACATGCTTTAAACCAATTGCTAATTATAATTAAATATTGTTAGTCCAGCCTTAATCGAGATTCTAACAATTTCTTAGGATTAAGTAGGATTTATTAGTTCTTATTTAGCAGTTTAATCCTCTAAAAACAACATCATAATAAACAAACCGTAAGTAGAAAAGGATCAATTTCTGCAATCATACATGGATTAAAATGCAAATTGGGAAATTTACATACAACTAATTCCTATTTATTTATCTAACACCTAAACTTTTTTTTTTTTTTTGCTTAAGAATTGTTTGGTTAGATATATAAATACATAGGAATTGTGTAGCATGAATGTAATTTTTTTTTGTTTTGCTAATATATGAGCATCTCTCTCTCTCTCTCTCTTTATATATATAAATAGAAGAGAACAATATAAATTAGAGAAATTACATATGATACTTGATGTTTGATTACATATATGACACCATAGTATTAAAAATTTATGCTTCAAAATATGTATTTCACATTTACAACGCGTTTGTACTGTTTTTGATGTGATGGTTTGAGTGTTAAATATATAAATATGAAAAGTTTAGTTGTTAGATATGTAAATATACAAAAATTCTGTGGTATATATGGAAATGCCCTTAAATATTATAATAAATGATACTATTCACGTGGATCGTATATATTATTGTTGTACGACGATGAATTATGATCTTCTATTTTGAATTATTGTGGTGAGTTGTTGATGAGACTCTGAATAATGCTTTAATGAAGGTTTACATATATACCACTAAATTCT
>NEWO01000010.1:1715371-1728116 GCA_003013225.1 Phalaenopsis aphrodite | reverse complement strand
CATAGTTGCACAGAAGAATTAATATTTATGTCTCTATTTGATTTAACTGCTTTTTTGCTTTGGAGTTTATTATGATCTTTTAATTTCTTAGGATTATATGTGCATGGTATTATTGTTTTAAAAAAATTTAAGAAAGTTTTTGAATTAATTTGAATTTAATTTCAATAATTTGTTATAATTTATTTAAGTGTATTATAATTAAGTTTAATTTGCTTATGGAATCTCATAATTCTTTGCATCAATGGACAATTTATCAAGTTTTAGAAACTCGATTTGATCTTGAGGCCGTTTCGAGTGATATAACAATTCTTTTTTAGTTGTGAACCATTTAGAACCTAGCAAACTCACACTTTGACTTTTAGACTAACGATTTGGTCAAATCAGATATTCGCCCCGCACGTTCAATTTTCTCGTGATCCTGAGAGAACTCAGGGCGTCCAATCTTGGCACACGGGCGCCGCTCTTACGTTGCTTTGTGTTGTAGAGATTTACGACTTTCTGATCCTGGTCGACTGGATTCTTAACTATAATTGTTTTATGTTTTCTATTATTATATCATTATTTTACAATTTTGATAATATTTTAATTATAGAGGGTTAAAATGATTTGATATTACAATCAACAAGGTGTAGGACCCAATGTCCATAAAACATCACAATAGAAAATGATGGCCATACAAAGAATAACATCAACATCACATTACAAAAGATAACATTGCATAAAGCAAATAGGCAAACATTTTCCCATTCATGATGTATACATCAAAGAATAGAATATAGAGGTTATGCAAGAGTAGAGTACATTTCAATTGAATCAATTCCAAGCATCCAAAAATAGCCAAATCAACATTAGAGATCTTAAATATCATATGACAATAATTGATATAAAATCTAAAATCTAAAATCTAAAATCATTTTGAGTCTCGATAAGAGTATTTGGGTATGATCGTGCCTCGCCAAAACTCTAGAAAATATCGAACAAAAACTACAAGAATAGAAAATCAATCGACATAGAGAGCCAAAGAAAGACAATGTAGCCATTGTCCGCCGAAACGGACTGTGAGAAAACTGAATAATTGAAAGTGAGCATCAATAAAAAAAAATATACATTAAATAATAACACATCATAGAATAAATGTCATGTATAATAGATGGAATTTACTCTTTTAGATTCTATTTTATATTTTTTTTGTTCATATATATATATATATAATGGTCAGAGACTATCATACGAGGCTCAATCAACCCCTATTGTGTCTAACAATTTGAGTACCACCTCCTTAAGGTTAATTGTGCCAGAGGGAATTCAAACCCCTTACTCGAGGGGTCTCATGCCGTAAATGCTAACCAACACGCCAGGATACGTGGCGCGCGCACACACACATATTATAATATATATATATATATATATATATATATATATATATATATATATATATATATATATATATATATATATATATATATATATATATATATATATATATATATATATATATATATATATCATCGCATCTATTTATCTTAAAAAAAGATCCTTAAACGAAACAAGTTTAGGTTGTAGTTGCTGTCAGTTTAATCGCTAATTGAAATTTAGATAAATTTACACATATTTTATAATTTTTTTTATATATTACATATCTAACCCTTAAATTTGATGTTTATATTTATAACAATTTGGTATTATAAATCTATGCACGAAGGGCTTAATTTGAAATTTAAAGAGTTAGTAATATCAATATTTTTTATGTGTTGTTAGGTATGTGTGCTGGGTATATGATAGTTTACGTGTTAGATATGTAAATAAATATGAATTTAGTGGATTCTTTAGGAAGGAAAATCATTTGTCAAAGAATTTTGAGAGTAGGGCTTTGATTTCAGCTCGAAGATCGTTAATCGCTAGAAAATTGATTCAAATTTTAGCTCGGATTAAAATAAATGAGTAAGCTATGAGAAAAATCTTTCGATAGAATTGTTTTCGTGCCGATTTGAGCCATATATGGATGGACTATAATTGACTTAAGAACAGCTCGTATTATTTTTTATTTATAAAGTTATATAGAATGAATAAATAAATAAATATAGCAAGTTACAAGCCTATTGTGAACCGAAACAGATTCAAATAACTCAATTTTAGCCATCTTGGTCGATTTCGAGCTGGAATGGATCCAAATAGCTCAAATTTTAGTCGGCTTGTTTTTATTTCAAGCCATATACAACTTGATTTAATTCAATTCTAGCTAGCTCGAAATCAAACATAATAAGCCACAAAGATGATTTTTATAGGAGCTCAAGAGAGAGATAAATCAAATATAATTTTGTCCAAACTTAGATAATTGTGACATGACTCGTTTGAAATTTGACATATTACTTAAATATGTGATAAAATAATAATGGCATGGCACAAGTTACTAAAATATTTGGTTAAAGGCTCTAATGATGATTGATGATATTGCACACTCAATTTGTATGATGAAAGTAAGCCTTGTTCTATGTTTTATTTCATTTTATAGAGTCTCGCCAAGCTTAAGCTCTATGGACTAATAATGAACGACCCAACTCAAGGGTTATCAAGAGAATATTTTAAGTTATGTTGTGTTGATTACCTTTGTAGCTAAATAAACCTAAAGTCTCATGAGTCGTGAGGATGGATTCCTAGAATCTTAATTGAGCCATCACTATGGATTTGTCTGGGGCAGCTGTACCTTATTAAAAAACAACTATGAAACTACTGAATAATAATCTGTTGCTCAAAAAATTGTACTGACTGTTACAAATATACAATTTTTTTAAAGTCAAACTATAACTAGAAAATTGCCACCGCACATAACGAGGTGTGGTGGGAAAACACAGATTTCAACGGGAGTTTTTTAAACATGTGTTAATAGACAGTTTACCCAAACATAAAAAATTATTGTGTCGTGTCGTATCGCCGCCCCAAACGGACACTATATGTCTAGAAGTTACTTATCATTTTCTTATAAATATATGTGTGTGTAAACATGCATCCATTTATCTTATGAAAGTTATGGAAGTGATATATTAAGACGAAATTATAAGGCTTATCTAACTATTTATGAGTTTGAGAGAATTAAGCAAGGATTAAAAGATTTGACTTTGCATGCTTCTATGGAGGTCCAAATATATGAAACTTCTTTTGGGCATTGAGTCATGCATTCCACACAATTCTTATATCATTCATTGCATATTTAACCTCTAAATATTCATATTTATATACATAGGAGTGAATTATATAACATTGCAAAAAAACTACTACCATCCCCATCTCTTTAAAACATAAATATACATTTGCATTACTAAATCAAAGATTTACATCAAAATCTAGAAAAAAATCAAATTTAATTGAAGATGGGATTTAAATTTAATTGAAGAGTGGATTATGCTAAATCTTAATGTAAATCTTAATTAAAATGTGAATCTAACATCCTCTTAATAAATCAAAAAATTAAGTTTAAGGATTTTAAATCCGATGGTAAATATTATTAACATTTGCTATTAAATAAGATTTTATTATGTACAATGATCACACGTTCGGACGATGATCCAAACGAGCTGATGACAACTAAATTCAGACTTTTGATGATCGACACTTAATAATTTTCCTACAGAAACCTTGAATTTTTATTTTTTGGAAAAATACCCAACTTTATCAGTAGAAAATGAAGACATTCATACACAAATACAACTCACACAACTAACAAGGCTGGAAGAAAGTACAAATGAATAATTACAAAAAAAATTAGTAACAAAACACAATATAGAAGAAAAGAACACAGATAAAAAGAAAGTTGTAACAAAAATTTCAAAAAGATGAATAAAAACAAGTAACTAAGATCAAATACTAAAGAAACAAACAATGGGATGTGATAGCTGTTGTTAGCCGTTTATTTTCTCCCTTAATTAATATAAACAAATTTAAGTCCGAGTAGTTAGTGTTGAGAAAGGTGAAGAAAAATAGGAATCGACACAAAAGCAGAAGAACATAGAGATTTAACGAGGTTCAACAAAGATGCATATGTCCTCGGGAGTATAGCGGCGAATTCACTATTTCATATCAGTCCAGTCCACACCCATGGGGTTACACATCATATATATAGATAAAATTTATAGATAAAATTACCAACACGTCCTCGCTCTCCTCAACCCACTAAATTCAAAAAGACACACTTCTTTGTTCTAAGAGGCATAGCTCTTCACACCAAGAGACACATATCTTCACTCCAAGAGACACCCCTCTTCATTATAGGAGATACAACTCTTTTAATTCCAAGAGACTCTAAATTCTGGTATATGAGTCATACATCTCCACATTGGTGAATATCCAACCCCTTAAAAGAAATCCATAAACCCAACAAATCTCCATCTGGGCGAATATCCAGTCCGTTAGGAGACATAAAAAACATCATGAAGTTTCTTTCATCGTAATGAGTTGGGCAACCACGCCGTCTAACAATTGCAAACCTTTTTTTTTATTTTTTATTTTTTATTTTTTTTTCTGATGTGACTTACAATGAGGCCAAAAATCAAAGCAACAATAATATACTTCTTCTCCTGTAATTTAGTAAAAGTGAGACCCACTGACATACATGGATGGTTGATCTGTGACTGTGATTGGAGAGCGCACCAGCTCTGCATATGCTCTCCGCATGCAATAATTTTTCGTGATTTACGGGAGAGAGAAAAATATAGAAGAAAAGGAAGCTATTGCTTGCGGTAAAGATTTCTTTTTTTTTTGTGACTCGTCTTCTTAGGTGGCTCTCGGGTAGGAGTCTAGGAGAAGAGAGAGTACAGAAGAGTTCTGTTATAATTACTGGTATAAATTTACTCAAATAATAAAACTTTATGGATGCAGGCAATTTGCATCTGACTTGTGGCTGATCGTATATCAGCTCGCTGTTCGACCCCACGGTTCGGCACAGCTTCTTTTTACGGAAATAAACGGCAGGGAAGATGGTCATGGCGATGGCGATCGCCACGGCCACTAGTGCTCTATCGAGGCGTTATTCTGTTCTAGCTCCTCATGTATTCTCTACCATTTCCCCAGCACCCCATGGTTTCTTCTTCTCCACTTCGAACTTAAATGAAAGCTTCTCTATCCGTTCACACGCGCTCCGTCCTCTGACGCCGCCGTCAGGCGGCAGCGATATCGGAGACGATGATACAGGGTTGAAAAATAGCAGAGATTCTTTCAAGAAGAGTCGCAATGAGCTCAAGAGAGAGGCTCGCCGGGCTGTTCGCTGGGGGATGGACCTCTCGACGTTTTCCCTTCCGCAGATTAAAAGCATACTTAGGTATTATTGTTCCATCGATTAAGATTCCTTTTGGCTTTATGAGTTATTTAGGTTTTTTTTATTTATTTTTTTTTTACTATGGATTTTAGGGCGGCTTCTCTCGAACGAGAGGTGTTGGATGCCATTTTGCTGGTGAAGGTTACGAGTTGGACTCTACCTGTTTACTACATCGTTTAGATTTTGTTGTAATTTGATTGAATATTTTTGGTTTTCAGAGATTGGGTCCTGATGTTCGAGAAGGAAGGAGGCGGCAATTTAATTTTATTGGTAATGTATTGGATTATTTGACTCTCCATTTTACTCAGTTTCCTGATGACAGTTCTTTTTTGGCAGAGTGAATATATTCCAATTCTTGATTCGTTTATGCTAAGTGACGTTTTTTTTGTGAATTCTCATAAATTACATAGTTGCAATGGATGATTGGTAATGCTGTGTATGGAGGATTAAATGTTTTCTTCAGGCTGAGATTGTGAGCTGAATATTTCTTCAAGGAGGATTTAGATACATGCCGCTCAATCCTATATATTTACATATCTAGCACCTATACTTCAACCTTTATGTATATACCCCTTTTCCTATGCATGAAAAGGTGCATTTCACTTTTTAGAAGTTAAAAATGTGGCATTTTTGATGTGATATAAAAGATTTTGGTTGCATAAATGTTAAAAGGCAAAGTTTTGGTGTTAGCTTTGTAAATACATAGACATTGAGTTGTTTGTATGTAAATGCCTTTTTCTTCAAACTGAGGTTGTGAGCCTATGAAATGTTGCAAATGATCTTTATTACCTTAATTTATAACTTTTAAAGCTAAATGATTTGGCCAAATGTATGTGTTTTGCCTCCTCAAATGTGGATTTTTCTTACCATACTGAAATCTTGGAAAAATTATTTGGCGGGGATTAAGGAAGTATTGATGATTGATCAACCAATAAGTAGTTAACGAGTGGCATATGCACACTACTCTACACAACTTCGTACACACCTTTGGCACCTTCCTCATTTTTGTCGCCCTCATGTAATCATTTCTTGACATGAAGTGTCATATAATAGTAAACCTCTTTTTTTGTTTTTGTGTGAGAAAAATTTACAGATTATGGTTTGTAGTGATTTCTTTGTTATGTTATTGGAAATAATTTGATAGAAACCAGACAAGCTTCCATGGAGATCAGGATAAAATAAAATGTTTTCCTCTTGCACAAAACAATATGATCCCAAATACATTAAAGATAAAGCTACAATTCGAGAGGTAGACAATACTCTCCCAAACTAACTCCTAAGATTAAAAACAACAATCACATATTGTAATTGTTTTTTTTTATCTCCAAGTAATTATTAGGAATTGACTAATTGGAGATATAGGTGCTATATATTTTCTTTCATGTTATTTTCTTTTTCTTGTCTTTTCTATCCTATGATTCATGTAAGAATATTTACACCCTTTCTCATATAAATGATATTAAATACATAACACTCGAAACATTGCTGTTTACAAATCTAGCGTTATCTTTCAACAATTTTCAAATTCTCACTCAAATATCAAAGTTCATGATAAAACCCTAACTCATATTTTTCATTTTTCTGAAATTCTCATTAGTTGATCGTGACACGTGTCAATGCATTGGTTCGGTTGTCCAGAAAATTACCTTAGTGCTAGTTTTGCATATTACAATGTTACACTGTTGCATATGTCTTTTCTCTTTAATTTTTTTTGTTCAATTTAAGTGTTTCTGAGCTAGTGCCTGCGATTATATGTTAACTAGCATGTAAATTAGAGCATACCATTATTTTCATTCAATGTTACAAGCAAGCCGAGGAGGATGTTAATGGCTTTAATTATAAATTTTAGGATTTTGACAGGGTTACATTCATAAACATCTATAAGCAGATAATATCTGTATATACGAATTTCTTATTCTTGCCAGTGGAGAGGATGATGTCCAAGGTAAGTGATGCAGGAGCTGAAAATTTTATGTTTTTAACACTTACCTAAAAACAAAAAAAACAAAAACACTAGTTATATATACAAGTCAACATTCTTAACCTGGAAGGATAATTGTAATTATTATTTTTTTTGTTTTTTTTGTTTAGGGCTTGCCTATATAATGTTGACTTGATGTTAAGTAGATGAAGAGTTTTTGATTAGTTGTAATAACCTTTCCCGTATCCTTCCAGGCTAAGAAGTGTTTTCAGTATCCTGGAGTGGCGTCCAGACTGTGATCAACCATTTTTCTTTTTAGTTAATACATTTTTTCTTGTCCTTGGGATTTTTGGTCCAGCTTACTTTTTTTCTGGAATTTTTGAAATCGCAGATTTCAATTTTGCATTGTTATGATATCATCTTGGTATCAGAGCACAGTTTTTGCACATCTTTTCTCCTTATCTTATCCGAGCTCTTGCACATTTCATTCTTTTTTTTCCATTTATTTTTCAAAGTCTCCTTTCTCTGAAATTCTATCTAGTTCTTTTCTGTTTTCTGTATTTCGGTGGTTGCAAGAACTGCATTGTAGTTTCAGGTTTCCAAATTTTTAGTTTTCTATTTTTTCCATCAGGTTCTATGATCCAGAATCCTAGGATACTAGGCATTGTATTCTGTTCTCCTCCAGGTCTAGTCGTTATTTATCTCTTTTTCGTCGATTAAAAGCAATTGAAGATGTCTCCACGGAGAAACAATGTCCGTCTAGCATGAGATTTGGTTGTGGAATAATTGCAACAAGAAATTCATTATCTGCAAACAAGATTGGTGCTTTTTAAACAATGATATCCGAAATCATGTCAAAACGAATATGGAGATGAGTTGATCGGTAAGGAAATAACCCATTCCATCAATAGACTTCTAGTGGTGATGAACAATCTCTACATATGTTGAGACGTGTAAATCAACGAAAACCTTCACATTTCAAAATCAAAATCGTCATTCCTGATTTTGATGGAAGATTGGATCCCGATGAATTCATCAGTTGACTACATACAATTAAACGAATTCTAGAATTCAATGAGGTGTCACGATAACATATCCTCAAACTAATGGCGATCAAATCGTAGAATGCCTCACTTTAGTGCGAAAAGTTGAAGATGATTCGACAAACAGAGGAAAGATCCAAGCTCACGTCTTGGAACAAAATGAAGAATGAAATGCAACAAAAATTCTTACCTGAGCATTACCGACAAGAAGTCTTCATTCGGCTTCATTACCTTCATCAATAATAATTATCCGTGAAGGAATACATCGCTGAATTTGAACAGTTGTGGCTGAAGTGTAATATTACCTAACCCAAAGAGCACACTATTGCATATTGTTTGGGTGGTCTACAACCATCTATTGCTAATGAGGTTCAACTCCAAGCATTCTGGACCTTATAGGATGTGACTAACTTGGCAGTGAAGGTTGAAAAAGCAGTAGAAATTAGGTAGGAACACCCCAATATGCATTCATACCGATGATTTGGGCGGTTCCAGTAAATAAGTCCAATTTCGGGCAATGCCGACGGTCGAAATGTTGAAAACAACAACAAAATTGCTTTTCAGTCGCGAAAGACTGCTACCACAAAGAAGTAAGGAACTGCATCCGATATACTTTGCTTCAAATGTCATGGGTTTGACCTCAACCTTAAATTGTCCTAACTGACGCATTATTTCATTGGTGAAGGAGTTTGATCTAGAGGAAAATGATGTCGTAGAAGAAGAAGGTATTAATCTAACGAGGGACCAAATCATACATGCAGATGAAGGGGAATTACTTGTGATAAGACTTCTCCTAAGTGTTGAATAATTTTCCAAAAAAGATTGGTTACAACTTACAATATAGTTTGGGACAAGGTTTGTGACCATATCATCGACGGTAAAAGTTGTGGAATGTGGTTGTGACAACCGTGTTGGAGAAGCTTGGGCTAACTACTCAACCCCATTCCCATACCCATCCCCATCCCCATCCCCATCCCTAACTCACATGGCCCAAGAAGACGGCTGAAATTAAAGTCACCTACTCACCTGACGATGCATTGTGTCGTTTCAATTGATCAAGAAGTTCAAAAGTAGGTTTTGTGTGATTTAATTTTCTTTTCACATTTCTTGGTTGGCCTTGCCAATATGATCACCATATAATTCTTGATGGACAAGCTAACACTTATTCCTTTATCAAAGAGAGAATTCAAACCACTTTAGTGCTTATAAAGGAGAAGATTCAGGTGGGGACTGAAATCAATACTTTTACTTCTTCATTGCTTTTGAAAGATCTTAAGGATATAACTATGGGGTACCTCTTGATCATAACCGGGAGTGCCTGACAGCTACCGAAAACTCCTTCTGAAGTGTAGGGATTGATGCGATCGTTCAAAGATATATATTCGACAGAGATTCTTACAGAATTGCCTCTTATAAGAGATGTACAACAAGCCATTGACATTTTACCTAGTTCGGTCTCCCCAACAAGCCTGCATATAAGATGTCTCCAAAGGAGCACGGGGAGCTTCAACGCCAAGTGGATGAACGGATCCACAAAAACTTGGTGCGACTTAGTGCTAGCCCGTGTACGGTTCCAACTCTCTTGGTTACAAAGAAGGATGACACATGGTGCACGTGCATTGATAGTCGAGTTGTAAATAAAATCACTGTCATATACAGGTTTCCCTATTTCTCGATTGGATGATCTTCTTGATCAACTAAAAGGGTGGCTGTTTTCTCCGAAATAAATCTTTGAAATGGGTACCGCTAAATATGTATGCCACATGGGGATGAGTGAAAAACAACATTCAAAACGAGAGATGAGCTTTATTAGTGGACGATGATGACATTTTGGCATTCTAACGCTTTGAGTAGGGCTTTAATTGAGCTGAGTAAATCATAGTTTAAACTTGCTTGGTATAATTATAAGTTATTCATGTTTGACTTGAGTTTGTGTCGAGTTTTCATATATTTTTCAAACTTGACTTGTTTAATTTTTCAATATTTGAACTTGATTTGTTTATGAGAAGTAAATGAGAATTTAAAGGAGCTAAAAATTTAAACGAGCATCTAGATCTTCATAAAAAAAAAAATCAATAAATAATTTTACAAATCTGATCGCAACTATTATTTTATTTATTAAAAACTCTAAACCCTACAGTATCTTAAATCTCATTTCTCCTTCATTTTGCCATAAATCACTTACTTAAGGGTTATTTAGTAGAATGATTTGTGTAGCATTTAAGCATGACTTATCCTAAATTCTACCAAACAACTTAAAATGACAAATTTAAAACCCACATAAACTTAATATGTGAGTATTTATATATCATATATGATGCAAGCTATCAACAAAGAAGTTAATATTCTATTTAATTGAATTTATTTAAATAATATATCATATATGATACGTGCTATCATCAAACTTAATATTGAGTACTTAACAAGTTACTTGTTGAACAATGAACGAGTTTGTTCGTGAACATAAATGAACTAGCTCTTCACTAACAAACTTGACTATGTTAATGTTTAGTTCATTTAAGCTTCGAGTTTTTAAAAATTATTTAACATTGTTTATTTACTAATTTGAATGAACTGGATCAAGTGTAAATCAAGTCGAGTTTGAGTTCTTCATCGGGTGCATTGGTTCATTTATAGCTCTAGCTTTGGGCACATTTATGCGCCTCGCGAATCAAGTTTTTCAACCTTTTATGGGAAGCTTTGTGGTGATTTTCTTTTGATGATATTTTGATTTATAGTTCTAACAAATGTGAACATTTACAACATTTACGAAGTATTTTGGAGGTTCTATGATCACAACTTTTTGCCAACAAGGAAAAGTGTGAATTCCTAATTGGCCGCATCAATTTCTAGGGATTTGTGATCTCGACAGTAGGAATAGAGATGGATTCTAGTAAAGTTGCGGTCGCAAGGGACCGACTGACCGACCCCTTGCTCCTTCACGGAAGTCCTACAATTCCACGGGTTGGCCTCTTTTTATCGTTGGTTCGTCAAGAACTTCAGTATCATCACTGCTCTGCCAAAGGAATTGCTTAAATCAGTCTATTTCTGTTGAATCGAGCAAGCACAACTTAATTTTGATCGCTTGAAACAAGTTATATGTATCGCTGTAGTTTTAAAGATTCCAAATTTTGATCTTTTGTTTGAGGTGGAATTTGATGCTCCTTGCACTAGTGTTGGAGACATTCTTGGTCAACAAGGACATCCCTTGGCCCATTTTAGCGAAAAGCTTAACGACTCAAGAAGAAAATATTCAACATATGATAAGGAATTTTGTTCGATCGTAAAGGCCCTACAACATTGGAGTTGTTATTTTTTAGTTAACAAATTTGTCCTCTTTGAAGCTCTTAAGTGTCTTTAAAATCAAAATAAATTGGAAGGAAGGCAAGCCGCATGGAGTGAATATATTCAACTTTACGGTTTCCTCTCTGATGAGAGTGAAATATATGATATTTTGATAGCACATTTCCCCATGTATCTTCATCTTTTTTATTAATATTTTGCTTGAGAAATGTATTTTTGTTTTAATTCTGTAGGAGGTAGGGTGAACGAAGAATCTAGAGCAAAATATAATAAAAACGAGCACAATACAAGGATTTCAGACTAGCGCACGCGCGCCTACAAGACGGTGACCCGCTTTAACTTCGGCGCATTTGTGCCGTGTTCAGCGTCCCTATGCTCAGTCTAAACGACTCGTGTTGTATCTCGCGCACTCGTGTCCGCTCGTGTGTTCAACTTTCAACGCACCTGTGTCATAATAGCTACGTCCCCGCACAGGCTCCGATCCACCGACTATGTTCGCGGTGCACCCACGCCAAATCGCAAAAATCATTTTTTGCAAGAATTTTCTTGCCTTTGCCTGGCTTTGCCTATAAATTAACGCATGAGGCTGATCGTAGAGCATCATGGGCAGCTGGAGGCTGTAAGAAAGGTAGAGTTTTGATCAGAGAAAGTTCTCTTAGGTTTCTCTCCTTTGGATTGAAACCTTGAGAGGTGAGTTTGCACTATTAAATTATCGTGAGTTCTTGAGAGATTTAATGTATGAGAGGAAACGGTTCTACTCATGTGAAGATGACAAATTTTATTGTAAGTTTTTATTTCTGTTTATTTCTTGCAATGAAAATCTGCATTGATTTTGAATATGTGGTTTTCTCGACAATGCGTAACTATACTTTTTCTTCATGTTTCTGTGATGTAGGGGTAGTGATTTGTGTGGTGGTTTTCTAAGATGATTTTTTGTTAATGTTTTCTTGTGCTTTAATGGCCAATTGTGCTGGTTAACCTCCGATCTTTGTTTACTCCTAGTATGACCAACTGAGATGTTAAAATGTTTCATGAAAGTACGACTTCTAACCGTCATGTAGCGGAAACAAAGGGTCATCCACTGAATTCCGAAAGAATAAACGTTCTGTTGGAATTCTGCAATCTTTCTAAGGATGAGAATAATCATGTGGAATGTCATGGGGATTGAGG